>VWZG01005431.1:24191-39267 GCA_013396735.1 Grallaria varia | reverse complement strand
GGGGGGGGCTGTGGGCTCACCCCGGGGTGGTGCCACCATCGTGTCACTGCCTCTCCGTGCCCAGCTGTGCCCCAGCTGCTGGCATCCCACCCCAAGAGCCCCGGGGCAGTGGGAAGGAGGGCAGGAGGGCTGGCTGGGGTTTATTTTCCCCCGGCACTCGTGTGCTGTCGGGCTCTGGCAGTGCCACAAGGTGCCAGGAGCAGATGGCAGCCATCGGCCGGGCTTTCTCTCAGATCCCTGTGGCTCCTGGCACCGTGCTGGGCAGCGGCTCCTGGTAACCCCCTCGCTCCCACGCTGCTCTCTGGGGAAAGAGCTGGGGTTTTTCGGTCTCTTTGTTGAGCATTCGGCGTTTAAGCCCCTTCCCCAGCCTGCTGAGGAGTTTCTTGTGGCTGTTTAAGGTGTGATGTCTCGTGCTGGGGTTCGGAGGGGGTTTGTGTTAAAGGCTGGGGGGTCTGAACCTCTGCCCATCCGTCAGTGTTGACAAAGGCCCTGTTTCCCCGTCACCCTCCTCCCAAACCTTCCAGAAATTGTTGTAAACCCAGAGGAAATGGGCAACTCGCTTGGCCCCAGAGAGGGCAGGTGACTTGGGGTGGAGCAGGGGCTCGGTGGGGTGGGAACAGGGGCTCTGGGGCAGGGCTGTCAGCATGTGGGATCACCCCGGGACAGCAAGCCCGGCCACCGCCGTGCAGGTGTCGAGGTCCTCCCTGATCCTGGGGGGACTGTGACCCCGAAATCACACTGCAACTGTGATGCTCCCTCCCAAACCACCCTGGTGCTTCCTCTGCATCCGCTCTCTTGGTCCTGCCATTCGAAGCCCCCTCGATGGGGGGTGTGCTCAGCAGCCCCCCACCTTTCAGCAGGAGGACCCTGAGCCCCCTGCACCCATCCGGCTCTCTGTCCTCCCCCTCTCAGCCCTACCCCAACCTTCCCTCTGCCCTCCCTCACCCTCACATGTCCTCAGCGCATCCCCCGCCCCCGGAGGGGCCGGGAAATTGGGGACCGGCCAAAATGAAACAAGTTTTCCCCTTCCCTCCTGGGTGACAATTTCAAGCCAGCGGGAGCTCGGTGGCCACCAGCCAGCTCCCGAATCCACAGCATCCCCCCAACCCGAGGGGAGCTCCAGCCCCTGCCTCCCATCGCAACCAGCGCAGCCACTCGCCGTGTTACTGTGATTATAATTGTTTTAAATTCTGCTTTTCCTCTGCGAGGAGAAGGCTGCAAGCTATTTATTCTCAGGCACTGCAGTCACTGGTTTCAGCAGTGTTGTGTCTCTCTCCGAGCAATAAGAGCATCTCTGGAAGAGAAAATTGAGCAAGGCGGTAGCAGGCGGTGTCTTCCTCACCGAGCAAGGCTGTTTATCCTCCTCGTTTGGTTTCAGATGAATAAATTTGCCAGACAACAATGATATTAGCCTCGTCTCAAAGACTTTATCAATTTGCAGTTGTCTCTTCGATGATAGTTTTTTATTGAACTGTCTGAGATGATTTCCAAAGAGAGGACTGCAATTTAAACTATTAAGTAATTTGGGAGAGCAATTAGTGTTAATCTGGAAACTCCCTGTGTTGCTCCCAAATAAATCAACCTCTCCGTGAGAGCAGTGCTGAAAGAGCCTGGGCTGATTTATGGAAAAGAGGGGGGCTTTGGGCCAGGAAAACAACAAGGAGCGAGTTTCTTGCCTGGAAAACTTTAATGCAGTGGGTCAGGCAGTGTCGGGGACTCTTGGGAGCTGACTTTTCCCCTTGGAGTCTCCCAACACGTTGGGGTGTCCCTCCATGTATCCCCTTCGCCAAAAGGCTTCTCCACCAGCAGCAGCCCTGTGGTGCTTCCTGGAGAGGTCTTGGCTCGACCTGGCACTGGGGTTTTGGTTCAGGCCTTGGTTCTCCCAGGAGAGACCGAGGAGGGATAGTGGAGGGGCAGGGAGATGAGGGAGGGCAGAGGAGATCCTGCTTCCTCCTTTGCTGCATGGTTCTGTGGGACAGGACCTGGTTCACATCTGCCTGGAGCCCCACAGTGCACATCTGGTCCTAGGAATGCTGTGTGCTCCCAGCAGGTGGAGCTGAGCTGGGGCAGGTGGAGCCTTTTCCTCCTCTGTTGGCTTCTGCTCAAAACCAACCCCCAAACCCGCGTGTGAGGTCTCCAGACCTCTCCAAACTGTCGGAGCATCCCCTGGTCTCTGCCTTTCACTCTGTCTCCTCTGCCTGCGTCCTTCCTCAAAGCAGGGCCAGAGGTGGGTGCTCAGGGACATGTTTCAGGTAACTCCGAGGATGACAATCCCATGTGTTCAACCACCTTCTTGGAGAACACCTTTTGCTCCCGCACTAGCAACTCTCAATTTGTGATGTTCCATCTTGTGCCATCACGTCTCATCCTCTGGTGGCCTCTCCATCTTCCTCCCAGGTCCCACGTAGATGGTTGCAGGCACGTGTCTTCTCTTCTTCCCCTCCTCTTGTTTGGGGAGAAGGAGCCCAGGTCCCACAGCCTCCCCTTGTGCATTGTGTGCTCCTGCCTCTCAGTCAGGTTGGTCTCCACTGGACTCCTCCGGTGTGTCCACGTCCGTCTGATCCCATGGAGTCCAGAACTGGACACCATCCAGACCTGTAAGTGCCAAACAGAGGGCAATAACACAGCCTAGGGAAACACATGGCATTGGCCAAGCTGAACTGTCATTGTTCTTGTCCACCAGTACCTCCAGATCATCTTCTCCAAAGCTGCTTCACGGCTCTTTGGATCCATCTGGTCCCATTCCTCGGGATTATCCCATTCCAAGTGGCAGGACTTGGTGTTTGCCTTCACATTCCCTGAGCTCCTGCAGGGCTGTTTCTGTGGCAGCCCTGACTTCCAGCATGTCAGCAGCTCCTCCCTGCTGTCATCTTAGAATGAGCTGAGAGTGCAACCTGTCCCAAGTTAATCTGGTTCTCCAAAGCTCGGCCACCGGGACAGGACAAGGGCTGATGGCTTTAAATGGGGAGAGGATTGATTTAGATTGGATATGAGGAAGAAGTTTTTTACAATGAGGGTGGTGAAGCACAGGTGAACATAAGCTGTGGCTGCCCCTGGATCCCTGGAAGTGTCCAAGGCCAGGTTGGATGGGACTTGGAGCAACCTGGGGCTGGTGGAAGGTGTCCCTGCCCATGGCAGGGGATGGCAGTGGATGTGCATTAAGGACCCTTCCAACCCAAACCATTCTGAGATTTTATTCCAGGATACTGCAGGAGACACTGGCAAAGGCTGTGTTAAAGTGAAGGCATTGCTCCTCCTGGATCCCCAGAGCCAATCCTCTCTCTCTGAAAGTGATCAGGTCCATTTGCCATGAATTATCCCTAAAAAATCCCTGCTGGCAGTTCCCAATGACTTCCACATCCATCATGGGTGGAAAGATCTTCCAGGAGGATTCGCTCCATCACCTTCTCAGGGAAGCTGAGCAGCCTGTGCTTCCCTGGATGATCCTTGCTGGATGATGGGTGACATCCCCCTTTTTTCCCAGGCTCAGGAAGTCCCTTGGTCCCCACAATCATTCAGAGGCAGAAGCAGCTCAGACAGGGGCAGAACCAGAAGGGTGAAGGCGACCCCAGCTCCCCTCCCTCTCCTTGCCTCTCTCAAGGTCATCCCAGGGAAGTTATTTCTGGTTGCAGGGCTGATGACAGCACCTTGGGAGCAGCAGCCTGGAGAGCCTCTCCCTCTCTAGACAGTTGCTTCTGTTTGGAGTTATTGCTTTTTCCAAGTGGCTGCCGGTTCCCTGCTCGAATCCCTTTGTAATCCACTAAGGGACCTCACATCTCCCTTTCTTCTTGTTTTCCCTTTCTAAAACAATTAGCTTGGCTCAAACCCCTCTGCAAGACGTCAATTAATACAAGCTGCGGCAGTAAATTAAAGGGAAACAGGAACAACTATGCTGGGATTAGGTCACTGAAACTATAAACTTTGGAACAAATCACATTTCCTTGGGAAGGGAAATGGACAGCGGTGATATGTCAAGTCGTGAGATGAGACAGGCTCGGAGCAACTTTCCAGAGTCTCCTGACTTGGCTGCTGGATGCCAGAACTTCTTCCCCTAGGGGAAATTTTGGGTTGCCAGACCCCGTTGCTGCTGATAAATGCTTGGATGGCCAAACAAACAAACAAGAAGAGAGAGAAAATGGAAAAGGGGGTGGTGGTGGGAAACTGGGGGGGCCGTATCAAGCCCTGTATCCCCTTCCCTGTGGTGGTTGATGCTCTTGGATGTCGTCCATGGCCCTGCTGGAAGGTCAGATTTGTTCATTCCCAGCTCACCCGGTACCAGTCCCATCCTGCCAAGCGGTGGTGGAAAGCAATGCTGGGAAGGGAAACAGTGCTTGGGGTTCCCTGCAGAAGGGCCAGAGCCAGACAGAGCACTCCCACCTCTGTGCCAGCTCAGTCTGCAGGCAAAAGGGGATAAAAATCCTCCCAAAAGCCAAGGTGACTGGTACAACAGCGACTTCTGCACTGAGGCAGTGAGACTGTCCTTGCCCGGGGGCTCTGGCAGCCACTTTTTTGAGGGAGGTCACCCGTCCTTCCCCTCTCCACAGAGGATCCACTTGTGTTTCTGGTGTGTGGGGCTGGTGGAAGGCCTGGAGTGGGGGTTTGCATCCTCCTGGGGTGCTCTCCCCAGCAGGATAATTATAACCCACGTGTCCTCATTAGCACCAGAAATGCCTCATCTGTTTTGGCTTCTTACTCAGTCCTTGGCTTCAGTGAGATGCTGCAAACTGAATTCCACGCCACGTGCAGGAGCGAGACTTTCCCTCCCTCCTCCCTTCCCACCATCTTCACGCCAGGCTTTGTCCCCCGGGCTGCTCGTGCCAAACCCATGAGGTCCCCACCGCCTTTGCGGGACCGTCCCTGTCGCCCTGTGAGCACAAACCCCGTTTGCTGCCGCCCTCGGAGCTGACCCCAACCCTCAGCCCCTGCCCACATGGCTTCGTTAGCAGCGCTGGGAAGGCCACCACATCCCTGCACCTCCAAAAATAAAAGTCTTCCTAACGATGGAAACACCTGCTGGTGGAGCTGGAACAGTGTGGGAGCTGCAGGGACGGGGATTCGGGGCTCAGAAAAACAACCCAGGGTGGCCTTTTATTTCCTCCAGCACTAATGATGTTTCTCAGCCGCCTCAATCCTTTCGGAGTGTCAGAGTTGGGAGCCAACACTCCAAGATCCGTGTGATGTCAAGAGGAGAGGCAGCTCCGGGGCCGTGGTGGGTTCCAACACCTCCCAGGGCCCCCACCCCTCGTGGTGTCCCTGCTCCTCGTGAAGGTCTGTTGGGAAATGCTTGCAGAAAATGGACATATGAGCGACCTCAGTGCTTTAGATGCAGTTCTGCTGCGAGGCCTTTAAGACTGCAGTGAAAAGCTACTTTTAAGAAGCCTCTGTGGAGATCAACAGGGAGAAGAATGTAAACTTAGAGAAGCTGCAGCACAAGGTTGAAAAACATCGGCCACGGAGAGAGATCACAAGGACTTTATTCGACACCAATAGAGTTGTGTGTTATTCGCATTGACCAGTCCCAGGGTGGTTTGCAGTGTGTGTGCAGTGTGTGAGCTCTCTGGGTTATTGAAGGGGTGTTTTCACAACAATAAACGGCATTACCTTGATCATATTGGTCAGTTCGTGGTGTCCATGAGTATCCCTCGCAATAGAGGTCCAAGAGACCTGGACATCTGCAGGGCTGCACCCTGTGGTGGGCTCTGCCGTGGGATGGAAAGAGGACTTGGGGTAAAATCCAAGACAACTGGGAAGTTATATTCAAATCCTGACCGAAATCCTAGGGGGAAATGCGGTTGTTCCTCCTTGGAGGGAATGTGGTTGGCATGTCCAAATCCTGTCCCACGGTGACTTCCCACACGCACAGTCTGCAGCCTTGAGCACGTTCAGGAGGCTCAGGCAGAGCTGGACACACCGTGGCCGAGCTCTGCTGAGATGCTTTTAGGGAGGAGGACTCGGTGTAGCTGATACACTTCCCGCAGCTGCCAGCCAAAGGAGAGAGGAGAGGGGGTCTCGCTGCCGAGCCAACAACTGCGGGGAAATCGATCCCTGTGGATGAACTCGGTCCATTGGGATGGAACTGTGACACTGACACACACCTCCATCCCAGAGTCACCTGCTCCCGAGGTGCCACCGCCCCTTGCTGGGCACGTCCTCTGTATGTTATTGACTGTTTTTTCAAGAGTGAAAAGAGGGAATTTTACACCACGCAGTGACAAAGGTCGTTCTGACTGGTAAGACCTAAACATAAAGAATAGGAATAAGTTCGGAATGGGGAGAAGTTAGGGAAGAATTACTCGGGTCATTCATTTGAGAGATGGACTTGATGATCCTTGTGGGTGCCTTCCAGCTCGGAATATTCCGTGAAACCTGTGGAATAACTTCTGGGATCAGCTGACAGGCTGAACCCATCTCTCCCTCATAAGAACCATCCTCTGGGCACACTGAATTATTACCTTGAGCTCACTTTTGGTGGGGATTAGAGCTTGTCTCTATTGCTTTGGATACACTTTTGCAGTCAGATGCTGTCACTGGCAATCCTTGAACCTCAGCCTGTCACAATTCTCTATTAGTCAGTGTATTAATAGATTGTTATTCCCTAACCTGTCAGTTGGGTCCTTCAAGGGCTCTGGCAGGCACTGGCAGCAGGGAATATATTGAATAAAAGTGTGGAGAGCCAGGAGGGGGTCCCTCTGCAGCTGTTGGCGCATCCTGAACACATTAGTCCAACCACCCTGAGATCCAGCAGCTGCTCCATGGAGAGTCCCCATGAGGGGACACTGGCAAAGGGTCTGGGCTTTCCCGGGGCACTGACGGACCACCCAGACACAAAGGGGTTGAGGGAATCCCCCCTTTCTTGTGGCAGGAAATTGGTGTAATCAGTTGCTCCCTGGAGCTGATGTGTGAGGGAGTAAGGATGGGTAGAAGTGGGATGGGATAAGGATGAGTAGAAGTGGGATGGGATGAGTAGTGGTGTGATGGGATAAGGATGAGTAGTGGTGTGATGGGATAAGGATGAGTAGTGGTGTGATGGGATAAGGATGAGTAGTGGTGTGATGGGATGAGTAGAAGAGTGATGGAACAAGGGTGACTAGAAATGTGATGGGATAAGGATGAGTAGAAATGCAATGAGATAAGGATGAGTAGAAGTGTGATGGGATAAGGATGAGTAGAAGTGTGATGGGATAAGGATGACTAGAAACGTGATGGGATAAGGATGAGTAGAAATGTGATGGGATAAGGATGAGTAGAAGTGTGATGGGATGAGTAGAGGTGTGATGGGTTACGAATGAGTAGAGGAGTGATGGGATAAGGATGAGTAGGGGTGTGATGGAGTAAGAATGAGTAGAGGTGGGATGGAATCAAGTTGAGTAGCTGTGTGATGGAATAAGGCAGTGACAACACCACTTGGCAAACTTGTTCAAAACAGTTTCCTCCTTCTTGCTTTTGGTTAAACCAAAGCTGTGCTGCCTCTCTCTGCTCTAAGGGAAGGCAAGTCAGGCAAATTCTGCTCATGTTTTGAGCTCCTCCTTTCCCAGCTAACAGCTGGAAAGATGCTGCTGAGGCATTTCCCACTGTCTTCATCGGTTGTTGGAGGCAGAATATTTTGCAAAGCACCTACTGCCGCCTCCCTGCCCAGGGCCAGGCTGTCACGCCAAACACTCATCCAGCTCCAGGCAGTGTTGGAAGAGCTGGATTTGCCATCCTCAGCCTGATGTCTCTGCTGGTGGGGGCAGCATTTGTGCTCCCTCCATGTACAAACTGGTGCGGTGATGAAACAGTGGTGAGAGGCAGATGTTGCCCCCTGTGAAATCACAGGGGTGGTTTCATACATGCTACAGCCAACTTGTTGCTCTTTCATCACCTCTTCCTGGTGTTGAGAGAGGGCAGGAATGGGAGAAACAAAGAGATTTTAACATCACTGAAGGCAGAACCTGGTCTGGGTTGCTCTGGTGGCCCTGTATAATTCAGCTTTTCTCATAATCTTCTCTGAATTATATTTTCTTACCCTTTTAATAAGAGAGATCTGATCCCAGAAATCGTGTTACCGGGCAGTGTGATGACAAACAAACACCTTCGTGGTCATGTAGACTCTGAGACTGACATCAGGAGGACCTTCAACCAGCTTCCAGGAGAGCTGGGTGCTGAGTCAAGTGCAGCAGGCAGGGCACGTCACATCTAATGCTGCACCAGGACTTGCGTTGCTTCAGCATCTTCCTTGTGTTTCCAGTGTTAATATCCTCAGTCCCCTCATGGGAACCATCATGCGCCACTGGGTGAGAATGGACAGGTTGGAAGAGGCCAAGACAGCCAAGCAAAGTGGGATTTGTAGCTGGGAGAACCTCTGGGACAACCCCTTCAAACCTCTGCTGGCAGCGCCCACCTGCCCACCAACAAAGCCTCCACCTTTGGCTCCCCTCGATCTTTCCCTCTCTGCATCCACCTGAATCGTGGCTTTCCGTGGCTGATCGGGGTTTTCTGGGGTCCTCGAGCCTGTTTGGGGAGTGGAGATGCCTGCAGGGAGATGGGGAGGTTCAGACACTGGCTAATCCTGTTAGGAAGCCAGTGGTTATTGCAGGGCTTCCAGTGGGACCCGCTAAATGAACCATAATTCTGTAATGAGATTTCCTTTTCCCGGCCAGACTAAATGTTCTTGGCCACTGGGAATAAGAGGTCGGGCTAAGGGGGGGCTGGGGAGGGAAGAAACAAATAAAGAGAGAGCAAGAAAAAGGGGAGGGGGAGCCTGTCTCGGGTTCCGCCTCCCTCTCGGTTGTACGGAAGGTTTGAGGAGCTCTGGTTATTGCAGCTCCTCCTGTGCCCCACCAGGGCAGCCCAAGGGCCATTGGTGGCCCTGTCCTCCCCTGTGGGGGGGTTGATAGACCCCTGAGAGCAAGAAAAACACGTCTGAGGTCGTGTCATCACTCCAAAACCCAGCGAAGGTGGGAGAGGCGTCTTTGCGAAGCAGCTGGCGAGGGAAGGGGAGAACAGGCTGTGGAGGGAAAAAACCTGCTCGGGAAAGGCAGCGATTTCTCTGGGGGAGAGTTGAATTCCACCAAGAAACACCCCAGGAGTGTCTCGTTCAGCCCCCTTGATGTGTGGCCCCAGGCAGCGTGTGGGGCAGGGAGGCTCTGGGCTGGGGCAGCTCAGCACCAGTCCTGTCCCAGTTCAGCAATGGGACACCAGTGGCCCTGGTGCCTTGGCTGGGGTGAGGTCAGGGCAGAGGAGAATGGGACCAGCAATCTGTGCCAACAGTGGGGTTTGGGTGCAAACCCATGGCAGGGGCTGGCAGTAGCTCAAAGTGCATCTGGACCTCAAAATTCACCTTGTCCCAGAACCCCTGCCATGGGCAGGGACACCTTCCACTAGCCCAGGGTGCTCCAAGACCCATCCAACTGGCCTTGGACACTTCCAGGGATCCAGGGGCAGCCACAGCTTCTCTGCCCAACCTGTGCCAGGGCCTGCCCACCCTCACAGCCAAGAATTCCTTCCCAGTATCCCATCTAAATCTACCCTCCTTCAACTTAAAGCCCTTGTCCTGTTCCTCCATGCCTTGTCCCAAGTCCCTCTCCAGCTCTTCTGGAGCCCCTTTAGGCACTGGAAGGGGCTCTCAGGTCTACCTGGAGCCCCTTTAGGCACTGGAAGGGGCTCTCAGGTGTCCCTGGAGCCTTCTCTTCTCCAGGTGAACCCCCCCCAGCTCTCCCATCCTGGCTCCAGAGCAGAGGGACTCCAGCCCTTGGAGCATCTCCAGGGCTTTCTCTGGATTCGCTCCAGCAGTTCCACGTCCTTCTTGTGCTGGAGCATCCAGGGCTGGAGCTGCAGTGCTCCTGTACTCCCAGTACTGGTCACAGTAACCCCACCAGTGGTATCACAAGCTCCACCGTGGCCACATCCCTCTCCTCCTCCTCCATCCTCTTCAAGGTGTCCCCAAACTTCCCAAACTGGCCTCATTTCACCCGGGATGAGGATCCAGGATCCCTGGGTGGGGCTGGGCTCTCTTCTGGGAAGCAATCTGGGGCTGGGAACTCTTGGTGCAGGTCAAGGAACAGGGAAAGGTCCACCTGCTGTGACTTGGTGTTTTGCAATAGCTCTTTTCTTGCTTGATCTCGATCTCGCTTGGGGGTTTGTTTCTTTTCTTTCTGGTCTTTCTTTTGGAATGTCTGACTCTTAATTTATTTCTGCTTCAATGGCAAACAGAAGCATTTGGTTTGCCAAGTGCCAGGCTGGGTCCCTCTGGCTGGGGCTGGTGCGTTGGGGTGAGAACTTTCCAGCCTTCCCCTGCTCACGGAATTCCTGATGGTCCTTTAACCTGGCGGTGACAACCTTGAGCCCTGTCCCTCCTCCAGCAGGCAGGTGGGAAGAAAAAAAGGAAAAATAGGAAAAATGCTTTGTTATTTTTATGTTTCCCTTTGAAATTTGGGGCCGGGGGTGGTGCAAACCTGCTGGGCTGCCCCTGGCCCCTTCCGTGCCTCGGTTTCCGCTTTTGGAAATGGGGATTTGGGGGGAGGCTGGTTATTTTCCAGCACATCGTGACGTGGTGCTTCACTGGTCCAAGGTGGCCTGTTTGTTTGTTGGGCTGTTCTTCCTGTTTACTATGTTTTTAGGCTCCAACCTCTCCCTTGGGCTGCATGGATGGGTAACCTCCCGCTCCTCACTCCGAGCCTCTTTCCAGCCCATCAGCTGTTCTTGCTGCAAAACGCCCTCAAAATGAGGATGGGAAAATAACGTGGCTAAAAATAAAGTAAAATAAAAAATGGAATGGTGTGGATGCCAGCTCTCCTGGTATCCTTCCTGGCCCCCAACCGTTCCACCCTGGTCTCAGCAGGGCAGAGACCACTGAGGGGCTGGTGGTGGTGACAGGACTGAGTCTGTCCTGTCCCTCCAGCCGTGGTGCTTGGCCCAGCATGGGGGCAAAGCCTGGGGGTCTCCATCCTCCTGGGTGGGCTCTTCCCCAGGATTTGGAGGGCGCTGAGAGGACACTCAGCATGTCTGATGCAGCAGTGGCTGCCTTGGCTGGGGATGCCCATGAAGAAAACTCGATGAGCTGGAGCCACAACCCAACTTCCATCACCAACAGGATTCCACCAGTGGCCAAGGAACTGTCCCCCGTGCTGAAGTGGCCACTGAAGGAGCCCAAGGGTGACGGCAGTGCTGCTCCCACGGGGACCTCGCCCTCTCTGCTTTGGGGTCACTGTGGGACCTATCACCCGCAGGTGCAGAGCTGGGCTGGGAGGGAAGGTCAACCAGGTGGATCTGGGGAGATGCAGAGCAATGAGTCCCCCAGCCAGCACATTCCCCACCTCCACAGGAGGCATTAGGAGAGACAAGGATGTCCACAAGCTCCTTAGGCAGAGCCCGGGCATGGCTGTGGGCAGGACATGGGTCAGACCTTCATGTCACCACGACCAATTCAATCTGCTCTGAGCCAAGTGTCTCGAAGGAACTGGAGGGTGTTCTGGGGCAGCAGGGAAAGCAGGAGCCTGGAAATCAAAACAGGTGGGGCCTCTCCGGTGTTTTCCTGGCATGGAGAGACAGGATATCCCAGGATGTCACCTCCTCCCACTACAAAGTGGACAGGGTGCCAGGCCTGAGTGGGGGGACCAGGGAAGCCTATGCGTGCCCATCATGGAAGCACAGGATGGTTTGGGTTGGGTGGGACCTTAAAGCCCATCTCGTTCCACCTCCTGCCATGGGCAGGGACACCTTCCACTAGCCCAGGTTGCTCCAAGTTTATCCAACCTGGCCTTGAAAGCTTCCAGGGATGGGCCATCAGGAAACATCTCCTTGCCTGGGACTTTGCCATGACTGGATAAGCTGCACGCTGAGGAAAACATATTTTTTTTGTGGCTGGTTTGTGTTTTGTGAGCAGAAAAACCTCCTTGGTGGAGTTGCCGTCACCTGCCAGAGGTATCAAGAGGTGGAAATCCTCCAGTTCTTAAACACAGGCACGACTTTCCTCGCCTGACAGCACCCAAATGTTGGAAGGTTTGGGGGGTTGTTTTTAGGGTTTGGGGGATACCTTTGGTATCACTTTCCTCAGGGGCAGCTTCGTCCAGCTGGGCTCTGCTTTATCCATCTGCCTCATCCTAAACCCAGCTCAATTTTAATGGGAGGGTTGAAAATTAGGACGTTTTTGTGAGCTGCATGAAAATGGGTCCCAGGTGGCTGAAATGTGTGGGATACCAAGCAGGAGGCTGGGATTTGGGCTGAAAAATCCACGTGGCACTGGTGATTTGGGCTGAAAAATCCACGTGGCACTGAAATTTTGGGCTGAAATCCACGTGGCACTGGCATTTTGGGCTGAAATCCACGTGGCACTGGTGGTTTGGGCTGAAAAATCCACATGGCCCTGAAATTTTGGGCTGAAATCCACGTGGCACTGGCATTTTGGGCTGAAATCCATGTGGCACTAGTGATTTGGGCAGAAAATCCACGTGACACTGGAATTTTGGGTGGAAAAATCCACCTGGCACTGGCATTTTGGGTGGAAAAATCCACGTAGCACTGGTGATTTGGGCAGAAAAACCCACGTGGCACTGGCAATTTGGGCAGAAAAATCCATGTGGCACTGGTGATTTAGGCTGAGAAATCCACGTGGCACTGGAATTTTGGGCTGGAAAATCCATGTGGCACTGGTGGTTTGGGCTGGAAAATCCACGTGGGACTGGTGATCTCGCAAGGAAATGCCAGGGATGTTTTTGACACAGGCAAAGCCTCCGTGAACCCACTGGTGGTGACCCCAGCCTTGCACAGGAAGGGGGTCCCTGGTGCTAATGAAGCTCTCTGAGGTGACACCGGTGAGCTGCTCGGCCCCAGTTGCCTCTCCTTACTGGGACCAGTCCTGCTTCCAGATGCCTGAAAGCAGAGGGGCTGCTTGAGAGACAGGGTTTGGCTGTGGAGAACCTCTGGAAGGAAGCTGGGCTTGGAGGTAGCCAAAAAGGTGTATATTGATTTTTTTTTTTTTTAAGTATTATTTTATTTTTTAAAAATGGTTGTGTTGGGGTGCTGAGCTCACCTGGCCATGCTGGTGTTCATCAGCTCAAAGCAAAATGGTTTGTGGAAGGGTTTGCTTCATCTTGGCTTAGAAGAAGCTGTTAAATACCTTTAAATTACAGCAGCCTTTCAGTATCCCGTTAAAGTCATGCCAGAAACAAATCTAAATTCCTGGCAGAGCTTCTGCAAACTTCTCCTCAGTTGGTGGGAAGGCTGAGCGGCGCCTTTTTGTTTGGTTTGTGAAAGAAAAGATGCGAAAAACCATATCTCTTGTCTCCTGAGTTCTTGTTTGTCTCCCTTTTTTGGGGGGAGCTGCTGTGTTTGCGCTGGGAGAAATCCATGGCTGGTTTGGCCGTGGCTGAACGGAGCTGGCTCAGAGGTGGGAAACCAACATCTCTGGTCCCTCCACACCTGAACCTCGCTCAAGGTTTCTTTTTATTATTATTTTTCTGTGGCTGTGAGCAACTGGGGGGCTTGGGTGAGACTTCGGTGTTGCCACCCTCCCCTTGATCTTCACTGCTGGCAACCATCACAGAGACATGGAATGGTTTGGGTGGGAAGACCCACAGCAGGGACACCTTCCACTGTCCCAGGTTGCTCCAAGTTTGTCCAGCCTGGCCTTGGACACTGCCAGGGATCCAGGGGCAGCCGCAGCTTCTCTGCCCAGCCTGTGCCAGGGCCTGCCCACCCTCACAGGGAGGAATTCCTTCCCAATATCCCACCTGACCCTGCCCTCAAATTCAGCACAGGAGGGGTTTTGCTGGTGGGTAGCGGAGTATTTTTGGTTGTTTTGTTTGGTTTTTTTTCTTCTTGGTCCTCTTTAGAAATTAAGAACTCGACAGCAGCTGTTTTCTCTGCTTTTGGGTTTGCTTTGTGTCGGTTTTTGCAATGAATGCTTTGCAGATTTGGCTTATCAGGCTCGTCAGGCTGCTCCCAGCCCTCCGCTCTCCTCCCTGGCCCTATTTACCCAGAGCCCTGGCTGACGCAGGGCCCTTTCCTGTGTTTGTCACCACCCACCCCAAGGCCCTCCGGTGATAACTTCTCACTTAAGATTAAGGATTTGGGTCTTTTCAAAAGAGTCTTTAACCTGCAGCCCTCTGAAATGTGTCACTGCATAGAAAAAAAATAATTTAAACCTCTAAATATACCATTTAAGGTCGACACAAAAGTGATTTTTCTAGTTTGTAATTACACCAATAATTGATCTAAAGGTTAAAAGGTGCCGTTTGGGGGCCTGATCCCACTAGAAGGGAATGGGCTTGAAACAGGGACTCGGATGGTAGAAAATCCTGAGGACTGGCTGGTTTTAGCTGGCTTTAATGATCTCGATTCTGCTGATTCCAGTGGAGTCGTGTAGCTCTGCTGCTGCGAAGCATCTGCCCCCAAACTTCCAGCTGCTGGTGGATGGCTCAGCTCAGACACTTGTGCTTCAAAACAGTGTTTGCATCTGAATAACCCAGAAGTGACTCGAACCCCTCGGAGGCTTCGAAGGGAGGTCTTAAAGCAGGTTGTTGTTCTTATTCTTTTTCTTTTTTTTCATCTGTCTAAATTAGACCCGGGATTTACAAGAAGTCCTTGAACTTTGGTGCATTTGTCAGCCCTCCAACATGTCCTTAAAATGATAATGAAAGCAGTTTTGATTTTGATGGAAAGGTGGTAAGGCTTGGGCTGGAGGAAACATGCTGTCATGACTTTTAAAGGGAGGGGGTTCATATTTTGAAGTCCAAGAAAAAAAGAAATGCAAGGGAAGACAGACAGGTACTTCTCTGCCCTGTAATACCAATGAAGCATTAATTCATCCCCCTGGAATTTCTTGTTTGTGTGCTCCCATAATTACATTTCTTTGGTGTCTGTATGAAGCTCGAGATAGTTGAACGCCAGAAGGCAAATACTCTTCGACTAATATCTTTTTATTAGATTTTCTGTGTGTGTGTGTGCGCGCCCACGTGTACGTGTGAGAGAGAGAGATCACCCTTCATAACCCGCTCTGTGCCCTCGGAGGCTGAGACACGCTCCGAAGGAATCTTTCCAGCGGCACAATTCCAACTCTTAACCCCCCAGTGCGGGGAGTTTTAGGACTTAACACGTG
>VWZG01005431.1:0-18030 GCA_013396735.1 Grallaria varia | reverse complement strand
TGGGAGCAGTGCCTCGGGTGGGAGCAGTGCCTCGAGTGGGAGCAGTGACTCGAGTGGGAGCAGTGCCTCAGCTGGGAGCAGTGCCTCGGGTGGCAACAGTGCCTCGGGTGGGAGCAGTGTCTCGAGTGGGAGCGGTGTCTCGGGTGGGAGCGGTGACTCGGGTGGGAGCGGTGACACGAGTGGGAGCAGTGTCTCGGGTGGGAGCGATGTCTCGAGTGGCAGCAGCGCCCGCAGCCGGAGGTGCCAGAGCTGTCCCGGGTGCTGAACTCTTCAGGCGCCGGCGCTCCGAACACTGGCGGGCAGGGCTCGGCATCGCAGGAGATGCCACCAACCCAGGTGCTGGCCTCAGGAGTTACCCACACCGGGTCCTGTCCTTTCTATTTCCCCTGTCCCTCGGGGTCGGGATGTCCCAGGTGTCCCCAGGGGGTGTTCCCACTCTCTTAGGCGCACCGGGGTGGGAGCAAGACCCTCACCCAGCCCGTGGCGGGGAAGAAACCCCCTGATGCGGCTCCAGCCCCGGAGCGAAGCCGCGGGATGTCCCATTGGTGGCTGGCTCCTGTCCTTTAGGAAGAGCCGGGGGTCAGTCCGGGTTTTGCCCCTTCTTTCTCCCCACCTGCACACCAATGGTGTCTGTGGATGAGCCCGAAATGCAGAAGGGAGTTGCCGTGGCAGGGATCAGAGGAGATGAACCCTGCGTGCCCTGCCTGCTCTCTTGCTCTCAGCTTGGTTTGCAGTGGATAGTAGAAAGCTTTCAGCTTTTACTGGCAAAGCAGAGCTAAAAAGACACCTCTGCACGTGCACATCTGGAGCATCTGGAGCTGGGGTGGGCGCTCATTGCCCCCTCCATTCCCTGCCTCCCCCGACTCCACGGCCCAGGTGCAGACATTTTTCCTCCGACGCTTCCAAGTTGTGACTGTCGGGAGGAAATTCTGGCAGGCAACTTGACAATTATCAAGCCGAGCCCCCGAGGAGCTGATCCGCCTCTCGCTGGAACGGAGGGGAAGCGTCTCCTTCCTTCCCATGGGAGCACGGGCTGTGTGGAGCGGGAGGTGTGGGAGGTTGCGGGGGGCAGTTGTGGTGGTCGGGGGCTCTACTCCTGGAATTGGCAGCTCCTCTTCCTCTTCTAATGTTCCCAAGTGCCAACGGCTCAGGCGGGAGGCAGAATGGGATCTCACTGGGGTCATCACACAGAAGCTGCAGGGAGGCTTTTGGGGCAGGGGGGCTGTGCAGGACAACACTCTCCCAGGGATTTATCCTTGTGCATCTTGGTTGGCTATGCATTTTCTGTCAAAGACCTTAAGGGGAAACCCTTATTTTAAAGAATTTGGGTTTGCATCGGTGTTCGCTTCCTCCCCCTCTTTCCTTGTAGCTTGCGTTACCCAGAATATTCCCTTAAAGACACTCCAAACTCACAGAGCCTCCAATTTTAAACCATGCATATGTTTGCAAACAAACTCCTGGCGCCGAGTCTCTTCCCACGGCGGGCGTGGGTTTTGTGGGGTTGTTCCTCTGCTCAGATACCTGCTCTGAGAGAAGCATCACACACCCTCGTGAGCGAAGGAGGATGACAAGCCCTCGTGCCCTCTGAATTGTATTTATTCCCTCTGTCAGTGTGACGACCATGAGCGAGAGGCCATCTTAGGCAGAGGGGTTTGGGCTGAATCCTCGCTCGGAATTAACGTTGTGTGTCTGCTCAGGGGGAGGGGCTGGTCCTCCCTTGCCCTCAGGGCCATTTTGGCCCTGTCCCATTCCCCCCCCCCCCTTTGCTTTGCTTGTGTATTTTGTCTTTTCCATTTCAGTAATGTATCTGTACAAAGGCTTAGGAAATCTGCCAGATTCCCTAAATCGGTGCCTGAAAACAACTATATATAGTAACTGATAAGTCACATGAGCTCAGCTCGCATAGATTAGCATTTACCTTTCCTGAGTCACGAGAATATTGTTTGATACTTGTTGATACCATCAGTTTTTACTGGAGAAATACAACCTCGATAACAAGGGACCGGTTTTGAGAGGAGGCTCCAAACGGAGCCAGAATGCCTTCGTTCTGCTCACGCCGTTCTGATCGTATCTGTGCATTCAATCAAATCTATATATGCAATCTGATCTCTCGTACCGGGGCCAAAAATAAACACATTGTGTCCCGAAAAGAGGCCCGTGAGCCACTGTCTGGCTGAAGCTGGATGAAAGCTGGTTGGATTCCATCCGCCGGTTCCAAATGAGCTGCGATGACGGGCCGTGTGCCAGGAGGGACCCACACGTGCCGTGTCCCCACCCTGCGTGGCAGCTGTGCTGGCACCACACCGAGGGAGCGCTCGGGGTCCGGCCGTGGAACGCGCGCTCCGGGGAGCCTGTATGTCCTCGGCTCCATATGGAGAGCGTGGAAACCTGCGGGTTCTGTGCCTGTAGATACAAAACCAGGGGTGATTATGCCAAGGCAGCGCTTTCCGTAGCTTCTCTTTTTCAATTCAGAAGTGCTTAACGAGATCTAGCAATGCCTTTCTAGGGTAGGCTTGTCTTAATCCCATTTTCCGGCGTTTCAGGCTTATGTTTTCAGACGTGCTGGAAGCGTGCGGCTCTTCCTTGCTTTGAAAGTGAGGAAAGCTCAGTCTTTTCCGAGCAGGGATTATCCTTCATCCCCAAAAAGCCATCAAAATGGAGCATCAGTGGCATGCGTTGGCCAAGGGCTCCAGAGCTGGTCCTGGGGCGACAGCCTGCCCGCTGCTGCCTCGCCCCACAATGCCAGGATTGAGGAGCAGGGGCTTGGGAAGTGCAATTCCTCTCCTCTGGCACAGGGGAAAACTGTTTCCAGGGTAGGAGCTGGAGCTGCTTAAGACAAGGGTGGCATCCCCAGTATGGGCATGTCCCATGGGGAACGGGAAAAGCCCAGGAACCGATGGGCATCAGGGACCATTTCCATTCCTCTCCCTCATGTCTTTCTTGCCACAGTGCCTCATTCCCAGCCCCATGCCCAGGGGTGCTGACGGAGTAAGATGCTGCTCCCAAGGAACAGCAAAAACTAGGAGGCAGAAAATTCCACATCTCCCCACCTTAATCCTGCCTGAATTAGAGCCACAGCCCTTGGAGGACGAGGAATGGGTCCCAAGAGGCCCCTGGAGAACTTTGCCACCACTGTTGGTACTATGGCAACAAGTGCTAATGCAAAACCCTGAGAAAAGCACGGACAGAAACTCAGGGGAACAAATTATCCATGATTTTTGCCTTGTGCAGTCCCCCGGGATGGCTGTGCAAAGAGGGTGAGTCCCCTGCTTTGGCTCCATGTGCTGGATTGATCCGTGGGGAAGAGGGGAATGACACCTTCTGATGTCGAAGGGACACGGTGGCGACACTCAGGGGACAGAGAAAGTCCCCGAGCCAGGATTTGTCAGGGCCCTGGCTGGGGGCTCGTGCCTCCAGACCGAGGAAGCCAAGCTTGTGCCATGAAGAGCCCGAGCTTTTCCTGAGCGTTTTAAATAGGGACATGAGTCACTCTTTCAGAAAGTCAGTGGCAATAAGATCTATTGCCATTCAGTGTCCTAAATGGCTTGTTAGTGCAGGAAAATGTAATGCCACTCCAGAGGGAATTTTGGGGTGTCAGCAGCGAGGGAGGGGATGAGAACGTGAGTTGCTGAAATGACCCTGGAGTTTATTCCTGACCCAACTGAGCCAGGAGCTCTGTTGCTGACTTTATTGATGCTGGCTGGCAGCTCTGGAGCTATTACAGCTCCAGCCAACCTGCTGCGATTTTTAAATTCACTTTTCCCTTTTTTTTTTTTTTTCAAATGGAGCCCCGATTCCCTTCTCATGCTGCGATTGGATTGCGAGACCATCCATCAAGTGGCATTTTCTCATTTATTTCCTACCTACCTATTTTGTCATTTAGGACAAAGTGGCTGTGTGTTAACACGGGGCCAATTTGTCAAACCGGAGTCGCTGGTGTAATTCCAATCCTCTGGGCAAATGGATGGGGGCGAAATCTATGTTTTACAGATGGACCGAGCCCTAATAAGAACATCAGTTGTAGATGGGGTTAGAGGCAGAATTGACGGTTTTATCTAAATTCCGTTCGAGCCGCACACCACGGGCACCAAGAAAATATTGCACGCACCAGCAAAAGAGAAATGGCAGGCGTGGCGCTGAAATATGCTCAGCCTTGAACTCCAAATTACAACAAAACCCTGTTTCTGTCAGCTAAAAAAAAAAAAAAAAAAGGGAATTTTGTCAACACAGTTGTCTTGGCAACATTAAAATGCATTGCTGCGGTCTGCTCAGAGAAGGGTGGTTCGTGTCGGGCGGAGTGAAGGGGGATGAGGGGTTTCGTGACATTGAAATAAAGTTTTCGTGGGGTTCTGCTTCCTCTGATACTCCTTGATTAGGAGTGTGCAGGACGCTGGTCTGAATGGGATGGGATAGGGTGGAGTGTTTAAGTTGGAAGGGATCTACAACGATCGGTTCAATGACTGGAAGAGGTGCCGGTGGCTGCTCGTGCCGGCACAACCAGGCTCTCCTTGGCTGTTTAACTCCCTGGGGAGGGGATGAACACAAGAACAAGTGCCAGGAGTTGGATAAATGTGCAGGTCACGGGTTTTTGAGGCACTTTATCCCAACAACACAGTCAGGAGCAAACACATATTGGTTTGCTTTCCAGAAAGCAACCCACTGATTAGAGGCAAATGAACCCTCCTGGGGACTGGGCATATATTTATTGATATCAGAAAGAAAGTTTGGGTTGTTTTTTTTTTTTTTAATTCACTGCTCTTTTACCAGGAATGAGCCTGTTTTCAGTGCAGACAGCCCTGCTGACATGGGGCAGGTGAGGGAGGGTCTCCAGGGCTGAGTCCTTGGCACTTCATCCCTTTGGCATCGCTGGTGGCCGTGGCTGCGGCTCGGCACCGGCGCTGGGCACTGGCATGAGGATGTTCTGCAGATGCCAAAGTGCCTCTTATTTCATTCACTCCTGTGTGTAAATCAGGTTTATTGGGGGCAAAGAAAACATCGTGGGCCCCGGTGAAATAGCGACTTCCCAGCCAGGTGTGCTGGGGACAGGAAGGGACAAGCGGAGAGGTCGTTTGGCTGCCCTGGGAAGATTTTGGCTGCATCTCTGGTAGGTGGATAATTAGGTGTCTATATATTCTCAGGATTAAAAGGCCATGTACACAGATACACCACCCCACTGGTCGGAGCCGACCGGGAATCGAGCGCAGAACTGCTGGCACCAGCGAGCTGCCTGCCAGTGAATCACTTTAATGCTCCATTTTCGGAGGTGCAAACACGCAGGTTTACAGTAACTGTGCATATGTTGCACCCCCGTGCTCCTCGTCAGATCCACTGATGCTCCGTGAGTCGTAAAAATTAAACGGGCATAAATCCATCAGCGCCGGGGCTCTTCCCTGAGCGCTATAAATCCCACAAAAACTAATTAAATAGGACAACGGTGTCCATTTGAAGCTGGCACGCAGAACCACGAGCCATTATCGTGGGGAAGACGGGGCTCAAAATCGATTTGTGAGGCCAAGGGTAGCCCAAGAGTCGATGCCGCAGGGCTGGAGCTGGGCACGTCCCAGCTCTCCACGGCCCACGGCTCCTGGCTGGGAGAGTTAAGAGATTGTGTTAAGCTCCTAAGATTGAGTTCTCCTCCGCTTTGTTTCTGAAATCAAATCAACCAATTAACATATGTGCTGGAGTTTGGTGCTTGAAATGTTATCTGGCAACTTGAGGAGCTTTTTGTTATTGCTTTTTTTTGGTTGTTTGTTTTTTTTTTTGGTTGGTTGGTTGTTTGTAGGAGTTGTTTGTTGAGTGATTGCTTTCATGGCTTTGAAGGGGAGCTTGTTTGCTGCTCTTCCCTGTGCTGATTAAAGCCTCCAAAGGAGTGATGTTACTCGGGATTGGTGCCAAGATCAGAGTTTTAAGGCTTGCCTGGGGTGCCAGGAGTTTGCACCTCTGTGGGGTTTGTTGCTCTTCTGTAGTTTGAGTTGGGTTTATGTGCTGGGAAAGGGAAGGGAAACTGAGGCAGGGAGTGGGATGGCACCGCCTGTGGGTGTTTATTTGAGCAGGGTGGCTCGAGCAGGAGCTGAGCCCGGCTTTGCCCATGGTGTTGGCCATCTCCTTGCTCTCTTTCAGGGGTAAAATAAGTGTTTTCACCGCAGTGAAGCCCCGTTCTCGCTGGTTTTATGGAGTTTGACACGGCACCTCCTGGTAGCTTGAAATGTACGACCTGCCAAAGGTACTGCAGCTCTTGGGCTCATCAATCAGACTCCTCGTGGTGCTGGGAGGGAGAACTGGGAACTCTGGCACAGCTCTGCCAACAGCCGCCGTCTCCCCGTCGCTTCACGTGGGGTTGAGTCATCCGGGTTCCATCTGAAACGTGTCCCCCCACGGGACCAGACCTGCTGGTGTCCTGGGATACCCCAGGAGCTGGGCATGGGGTGGCCCTGACCCCCACTGGGTGTCTGGGGGAGTCCTTTGGGCACTCCTGGGTGTCTCCGGCTGCCCTGAACTGCTCCCTCTCCCTCTCATCTCCAATCTGAGACTGTGCGAGACTTTGTAGCTGAGAAACCATCAGACTCAATGATCTTAAGAAGAATTTCCAACCTAGATGATGCCAAAATTCTATGAAAATGCTTGTCCAGCCCTTCCCAAAGGAGCAGAAGGCTCAGGGGCTTAGACACAGGTTGCCCTCTCTCTCCTTGCCTGCCCCTCTGCTTTCTGCCTTTTGTCTGACCTTCCTGACTCTGATCTGCTGCAGAGAAAAAGCAAAGGAAGGGCTTGTGGAAGGGAGGAAAAGCCATGAACAGGCACACAATGTCATTCCCTTTTTTCCAGCCACTTCCCAGCAGATCCCACAGCTGAGGCAGGGGGAGATACAGCCACAGGTGGGAGCGTGCCAGGTTCGGGAGCGAGTCACCCTCTGTCTGTAGGGACCACGCTGGTGCTCTCCCCCATCTGGGAGAAAGCCCTGGCTGGGGGTTTAGGTATCACCTGGAATCTCCCCCTTTTTTTAGCTTGTTCTTCTTGTAAGGAATGCCGAGGTGTCGGTGGGTTTCGGGGATGGGGAATGCTGTGCACCCGGAAAAGATGTTGCTCCCTGGGATCTTGCAGGCTGGAGCTCAATGCACGTAACAAATTACAAGCTTTTTGGTGGTAATAGCTGGAAATTAGCCTGGTGGGAGAAGAGTGAGGGAATAAACACCTCGGGGTTTCTCAGCTCTTTCCAGCGAGCGCGGCATCGCTGCACTCCCCTGCAAGCACCGCAGGAAGGTCGAGCTGGGCTGAAGGACATCCTCTCCTCCAGCTGTTGAACATCTGCGTGTGTGAGCTGCCGGGGATGCCCGGCTGTGACAGGGACCCGTGCCAGGCAGTCCCTGAGATGGCCTTGGCCCCGCTGAGATGGGCAAAACACAAATACGGGCTTCGCTGTCGGTGAGGAGTTCATGAGCGCTGCGCTGCTGGTGACTAATCCCGAGCAAATAACAGGGCTGTCCCCTTGAAGGGAGCTGGCAGTCCCACACTCTGGTGCCACTTTTGCTGCTTTCAGAGCCACGTTTGTCCTCCAGTGTCAGCCGAGGTGTTAGAAATGAGTCCTGCGTGACTCGGTGCCGTGCCTGGATGTGACGGTCACCTCTCTTGTAGGGGGATCAGTGGAGGGGCTAGGGATGCAGGGACTGTGGTGGGGGACTGCCAGGAAAAGACAGACCTGGAGGGGAAAAGGAAGTTGGTACTGTGGTTCAAAATGCCTGGAGAAAAAGGAGAGAGCTGGGTGGGGTTCTGTTGTGCCTGGAACTGCTGGGGAAAGTGGACTCTGGCTGGGGAAGGGATGGACGGGCTGGGAAGGAAGGAAAGGGATAGAACTTTCCCTGGAGAAGCAGATCTCTGCTTTCCTTCATCCTCTCCAAAACTGGGACCTTCCCTCCCCGGGTGGCCTGAGGTTCTGGAGCAGATACCCTGCTCTGCTGCCCTGAGCCCTGCGAGGTGGCACAGCCTGTCACAGCCACAAAGATCCTGCTCCAGTAGCCTCTGGCCCGGCTCACTTTCGGGAAGTCACTCAGCAATTAGGGCTTTTGCCACTGGGGTTAATTAGCCCTTGAGGATGTAACTCCCCATTGACCTTTGGCTTTGCAGGGCTGGGTCTCAGCAGGGGAATGGTCACAGAGGTTAAATCCATCAGTTTGGGTTATCAGTCTTAAATTGTTTTATTCTTAACTCGCTTGTAAAAAGAGCAATCTGGGGTCAGCAGCCTTCATCACATGAGGATTAAAACGCCCGAGTTAATGCCAGGACTGGTGTCACTGGCTGCTCCTGGTTTTCCCATCTGGGTCCTGGCAGAAAGGTCTAAAGCTGCAAACGCTGCCCTGAATATGGGGAGACAGGAGAGAGTTGCCCTTGGCACGTCAGCGCCTCCAGCCTGCACATCAAGCGCCCTCTGTTCTCTTCCCCAAAACGCAGCTTTGAAAACGAAAAGAAGGCGCTCGCGTTTCGGTTTGCTGCCAAATGTCAGGGCACAGCCCTGGAGGGAAACGTTCTCCAGAGCATCTGAGAGATGGGAGGGGAAGGCGGAGAGGGTTTGGGAGCAGAAGTTACGGAACCCGAGTGTGGGCATGGAAGAACAAGGGGCCCATCAGGAGTCAATGAGACGTGGCTCCCCGAGCCGTCTGAGGGCTGTAGACGGTCATGGCCAGCTGCACGAGGCTCCCCCGGGAGCTGCGATGTTCTCCTGGAGGTGCTTTGCCATCGGCTCGAGCGCTCCGTGCGGGAACAGTTCGGAGCCGCCTGGCAGGGCTGGGCACGGGGGAGTGCGAGCGTCGCCCCCTCGTCCCCGTGCCAGCCTTGAAATATGGGGAGAGGAGGAGCTGGGGCGATGATCCCTGCAGCCAGGCTTAAAAGGAACTGCAAATTCTGAGCTCGAGGGAAGAGGCTTGAGTGTCCTCTTCTCCTGCCTCGTGGCTGCGACTCCTGGAGCATCGAAACGCCCCCGGAGTGACGGCTCCTGCGGATCGCGTTCCTCCCGGGCGGGGATGCTCGTCCCCGATCCGCCTCTCCACCACCAGCAGGTTGTTGGACTCTGGAAAATGCACGGGGAAAAGATGCTCCAGGCGGCAGGAATCGCCGCCGAGCTCCGGGCGGCTCTGCCCCTTCCCCAGCCCCGGGCAGAGAGGGCAGAGCCCGAGCTGGGATGCCCTGCCCGGCATTCCCTTCCCAGCGCTGCCCTGCCCGGCATTTCCTTCCCAGCGCTGCCCTGCCCGGCATTCCCGTCCCAGCGCTGCCCTGCCCGGCATTCCCTTCCCAGCGCTGCCCTGCCCGGCATTCCCTTCCCAAGGATGCCCTGCCCGGCATTCCCTTCCCAAGGATGCCCTGCCCGGCATTCCCTTCCCGAGGATTCCCTGCCCCGCAGCCCCTTCCCAGCGCTGCCCTGCCCGGCATTCCCTTCCCAGCGCTGTCCCGCTCCCTTCGCGGCCCCCGCCGAGCAGATGGTGCCGAGTTTCTCCGGGGAAGGGATGGAGGGAACAAAGCCCGGAGCTCTGGGAGGCTGCAGCCTGTCTCCCAAAGGCAGCCTGTCTCCCAAAGTCATCCCGGGGGGTGACATCTGTGGGGTCGCGCTGACGCCCGTGGCGTGCCGAGCCCCGCGCTGAGCAGGCACTTGCGCCTGCCGTGTCTCACTTCTCTTTCTCCTTTGTTGTTTTTTCCCCCCTTCCTTCCCAGATAAAGGAGCTCGTGGACCGTCTGCGGGGATGCCGGTGAAGCGAGCGGGCTGCCTCGCCCTCTCTGCCTGCCGCAGGACCAGAGGCTGACTGGAAGCTGGCATGGTGCCCCCTCCGGCCCCTGCTTGGCCAGGCGATGCCCAGCCCTGCTGTCCCTAGCCTTGCTTCCCACCCGTGAGCCCCCCTGCCTTCCCCAGGCTGTTCTGGACAGCAGGGACACCGAGCATGCCACAGAAAGCCACCCTGCAGCCAAAGCCCCAAGGAGTTTTCCAGTGAGGCCAGTTCCTTAAAAAGCCAGAGGTGCCCCTTCTGCGCCCCGGTGAGGACAGGCATCTCCCCCAGTGAATTTCTCTGTTGAGGTCCTGGTCTGCGGGCTCGAGGAGGGGCTGCCATGGAAGAGAATGTGTTCAGCGTGCAGCAGATCCAGCCCAACGTCATCTCGGTGAGGCTCTTCAAGCGCAAGGTGGGCGGCCTCGGCTTCCTGGTGAAGGAACGCGTCAGCAAACCCCCCGTCATCATCTCCGACCTGATCCGGGGAGGGGCTGCGGAGCAGAGTGGCCTCATCCAGGCTGGGGACATCATTTTAGCCGTCAATGGCAGGCCCCTGGTGGACATGAGCTATGAGACCGCGCTGGAGATCCTGAGAAGCATCGCCTCCGAGACCTACGTGGTCCTCATCCTGCGGGGCCCCGAGGGCTTCACCACTCACCTGGAGACCACTTTTGCAGGCGACGGGACACCGAAAACCATCCGTGTCACCAGACCCCTCTGCCCAGCCCCCAAGGCTGTTGACTTGTCCAACCCGAGCCTGCACAGCAAAGAGCAGCCGGCGCCAGCAGCCGGGCGAACCATGGGCTCCCTGTGGACCAGAGAGATGGGGAGGGAGGTGGAGCCCATGGTCCACGTTAACGGCGTCGTTACTGGCAGCAAAGGGCAGGATGCCAGCAAGGGCAAGGAAGGGGCTTGTGGTCACCCTTGTCTCAACGGTGGCGTGGAAGACAATGAGCTGCTCAAAGAAATCGAGCCCGTCCTGGATCTCCTGAAGAGCAGCAGTAAGGACGGCGATGGAGATGCGCCCTCCAAGGTAGAGACAAGGGATATAGAAGTCCAGGTGGACTGGTAGGTCCCTAAATACATTTTCTATACTTGGTGAAATGTGCTGGTTTTGGCTACGCAAGGCGGCTGGTTTAGGTGCCAGCGAGAACCTCTCCAGAGCAGGCTGCTGTCTGGCACAGCAGGGTGGAGATGGAGAGGAAGGGCTGCACAAATAGAGGGAAGCACTCGAGGAGGGGAAGATAAAAGTAAGGAAAAATTGGGAGAAGGTTGTGGAAGAAAGGGAGAAAGATGTAAGCATGGGGAATCGGGGAGAGCAGGAATAATGTCTCCTGGAAAGCTGAGCTGTGATGTGATGGATCACGGGCTGGGCTGCGCTGTGTTTCTGTTCTCTGTTCTTAATCTCATTTGGTTTAAGTTCAGCAAAATCCCGTGTCTCAGTTTGCCCACCCGCCAGACAAGATTCATGTGTTGCCTGTCCTTGTGGTCCTGCTTTCGAGCTCTCCAGGTGAAGGGATGTTGATGAACTGTGGGAGGGGGAGCAGGAAGGTCAGACTGGCAGGGTATGGCTCTTCCCAGGAGGAAAGAGCTTCAAAACTTTCTGTGCTTTTGGGAGAGGGGAGGGCAGCCCCAGCCCAGCTCCATCTGAAGCCAAGGAGACCTCCGTGCCAGGGCAGGGACGTTCCTTGGTGCTCCCATCTTTTGGGAAGCAGGGAAATGTTTTTCCTGGAGAGCTCAGAAACGGTCAGCCCTTGTTGAAATGCAAGAGTGAAGCTACCTTTTCATCCCCTCTGCTCATTCTAGGGCAGGGTAATGATTTCAGTGCTTGCATGCAGGGGTGACAAGGGTGGGGACATAGACAACGCTCGTCCCGTGGCTTCTTGAGGACAGCGAGGTCCCACCGTGTGGGTGGAACAGCTTCACTTCTGATACATGCATGGCGTTGCCCTCCTGATCTCCCTCAGCACTTCCCTGAGATGCAGCACATCGCTCTGGGGCCAGAGCTCTCCCTGTGGCCCTTCCTGCTTTCCAAGGCTGTTGTTAGGAGCTGGTTTTATTTTTTTTTTTTGGTACCAGCTCTCTCGCCTCCTGGCCTTTTATTAAGCAGTGATAGGTTGCCTTTTGCTGTTGCTGTTCCCCGAGTCCCCAAACACATTGTAGTGGTGTCAAGCGCTGCAGCGGGTGGTGCCTGCCCTCGGTTATTGACTGGCTGCAACAGCCTGGAGGGTTTGCTGCTGAAGGTCTTGGTTCAGCCCCAGAGGGATTTGTAATTTCAGGTTCTCTTGCAGCACGCTCTTCCTCAGAAAGTGTGGGGGGGTGGGGAGGGAAACGGTATTAATTTTTTTTTTTGTCAGAAGCAAGATGGGAAAGGCACAGCGGGGTCCCTGCAGTGGGCTCCCAGCCAAGGCTGAGCTCCTGATTACTCCCATCCCAAACCAACACCCACTCCCTGTGTTTTCCATCTCCCTCTTTGTGTTTTCAGTTGTTTTCGCTTGGTTTCTGTTCTCCCAAATTCTGCGTGTTTTCTGCAGAGGACACGGTAACTCAAAGCCCGTTTGGGTGTCAGAGATAAAAACACCTGCTCGGCTTGATGATGGTGGCAGACACCGGGCAAGAGCAGTGGGACACGCTCAGGGACATCCACCCCTGGTCTTGTACATTTGGGAATTGTTGGTTTGGGCCCCTTCTGTGCAACAGGAGGTGATTTAACCCCCAGGGCACAGCACTCTCTTTAAAGGCTGAGGCTGCATCCTTTAATCCAGTACCAGCCCATCCTAGGGGAACCTAGTTTAAGCAACCAAAGACTTGAGATGTTGAAAGGGTTGTGCTTGACTACAAAAGGTGCAGGGGTGCTTAAAACCCCCCTCTGGTTTAGCAAAGGCTGCTGTGGGGGAGTTGGGGGTCACAGCCCAGCAAAGCCCCCAGAGGACACAATCCCGAGCATCGGTACAAGGTGCAGCCTCACCCCTCAAACCGTGTCCCCTGTTGTCCCCTTTCCATCCCACAAGCTGCAGGATCTCTGAGGAAACTCTGCTACATCTGTGAGAGAGGGATGAAAAATGTGTTTTTCCTTTGAGGAGTCTCTTCTGTTCAGAGATTAAACAGAAATGCTTTGAATCCACGTAAATTGAAGGACCTCGAACCATCAAGTGGATACTTCACCAAAACCTCACTCCTTTTTTTCTTTTTTTTACAATACCCTTAAAAAAAAAAAATCAGTCTGGGACTGAAAATCCCCTTTTCAGTCAAAATCTCCTGCTTGATGAAAAGCTGCAGCCCCGTTCTTGCCATTGGACTCGGTGTGAGTGAGGGCTCAAGCAGAGATGTGGGAAAGGAGATGCACGGCAGGGACAACTTGTTGAGAGCTGCTCTGCAGGGCAAAGGGGGTTTCTCCTGTGATGGGCTGGAGATGATTCATCTCCTCAGCTTGGGCTCGGGCAGAGCTGGGGCGTTGTGAAGGTCTGCCACAAGTCAAAGTTTTCTTGGTCTGTAGGAGAAGTGCAGCAAGGTCAGGGAGCCATGGGGAAACTGTGGGTCAGTGCCAAAGAAATGCCAAAAAACCCCAGCAAGCCTCATCAGATTGATGGAGCTCTCGTGCTGTAGGCTGTGACTTCTCCAGGCTTGGAGGCAGAGGCAAAGCTGGCGTTGTCTGAGCAGAAATAGAACTGACCTGGACACCAGGAGGGTGAAAAGCCTCACTCAAGGTGGACACCTACAGCCTGGACCGCTTGACCATCAATCCAGCTGGAGATGCTGGATTGGGATGAGTCCAGTTCTGTCTTGTCTTCGCCTGGTGCTGACCTTCCCAGCCTGCAGCGCTTTGTCAAAGCTGATCCGGCTCACGGAGCTGTGACAGCTTTCCAAGGGCAGAAGGGAGTGGTGCAAGTCCGAGGTTATTCACCAGGAGCAGAAAACTTCTCCTTCGAGGTGGGCTTTAAAGCCAAAAATGATTCAAACAGCACCTGGTGCTTTGGGCTTCCAGCTCCTGTCCCTAGTGCTGCTTCCAAGGAAAACTGGAAACCGTGAAGTCCAGCACCTGAAGGGAGTCTTCAAAGACAGAGAGATTTTTTACATGGAGTGACAGGAAAAGTGGGAATGGATTCAAAGTGCCAGAGGGCACGGCTAGATAAGGTATTAGGAAAGAATCCTTCCCTGTGAGAGTGGGCAGGCCCTGACACACGTTGGGCAGAGAAGCTGTGGCTGTCCCATCCCTGGAAGTGTCCAAGGCCAGGTTGGATAAACTTGGAGCAACCTGGGCTGGTGGAAGGTGTCCCTGCCCGTGGCAGGGCATGGAATGAGATGATCTATAAGGTCCTTCCAGCTCAGGATGTTCTACAATTGATTGATCCTAAGTTTGTTTCGGGGAAATAATCGGTTCATCTCCATCCCCTGCACCCACGGTCTGCGCTCCTCAGGGGAGCTATCCCTGACTCCCCAGGGGAGTTATCCCTGGATTTTCCTCCCTGTGGATCTCCAGGAAGGCACCCACGGTGCGTGTCCGTGGGATGGGCTGTGGCCGCGGCTGCGCGGCTGCTCCGTGGCTCAAGCCATCTGCACTGAAGTCAGACACAGAACAGGGCATGGAAGTGGGGAGCAAGGTATGATGAGAGCTGGCATTTCTGCCACGAGGCTCACCGTGGGCTAGAGAGCAAAAATAGAGTTTGATTCACTCCCTGCCAGCTAACCTGGGTCTGTTTTTCCCTCTGAGCTCTAGGGAGATTGGTATGTCCCATCTTCCCTCCTTCTTCCCCACTCTCCACCGAGTTGCCAGTATTTATTTTTCTTCTCAGGTCTATTCCACAACATGAACAGCATGATGGAAACATGGCAATTTCTGTCCAGAAAGCAGCACCAGCAGCCCCGAGAGGGAGAAGTGTGCTGAGAGCAGGAATTCAGTTTATGAAGGGTTTCAAGGTTTCAGGCTCCATCCTGCATTGGAACAAACCCCATAATTTTGCAGTTCTCAGAGAGAAAATTCTCTTCCTCCCACCTCCTTCACCGCCACCAAAATCTCTTTGTGTTGCTCAAAACATTTCATTTGCATTTCTGATGTCTTCATTATTCTGTACTTGGACACGAAACCTTAAAACCTCTGAAAATGAAAAGGTTCCCTGAAACTCTCCTGTTTGTGCCATTCTGCAAATGAATGCAGGGAGCTCTGGAAGGGAATAATATTTCTCCCTCGGCTGGTTCTTCTTCCTTGTCACTCTGGCTCCATCAGTCTGATCCATAGAGGCATTTTGTGCCTGCAAACGGCATATTCCACCCAAATAAACCCCTCTGGAGCTGTCTTGGACCAGTCCTGAAACCACCCTTCATCCCTTCACCCTCTTGCATCCCATGGGATGGCACAGCCATTCTCCCTGTCCCAGCAGACAGATCCACACTCCGTGTGTGACCTTGTGCTCTCTCAGCAGACCCGAGCTGTGCTTGACCCCTGGAGAAGCTGCTGGTGCTGGAATCCTCCACCTGGTCCTTGGGCACGGCTGGGAAGGGGCGAGAGTGGCACTTTGCAGCCTGATGCTGGTTGAATTTTGAACGATGCTGCGGGGGCTTTGGGATGGCTTGGATGTGTTCCCGGGTCTTTATCTGGCAGTGCCTGCTCAATGACATTTAACAGCCTCATATTTCACGGGTGTCTCTGAAGCCACAGCTCGCTCGGCTCATTAGTGCCTGAGCCCGGCTCTGGGCACGGCCCTGCCATGCTCTGACCTTCGGAGGGCACAGGACCTTCTTCAGGCCACGCCACGTGCTTGTCAGGAGGCTTTTGTCCCCCTTCGGTGCTGCTCCAGGTCCCCTTTCCCATTTAGGAAGTGGTTTCTTGCTTTGATCACTCTGCAGTTGCCCACTCCAGGCACACCGTCCCTGCTGCATCCCTGGGGAGTGCATCCCAAATTCCCACTTCCTGAGCTCTGCTCCATGTCCTACACTCTGCAAATCCCTTCTCCTGCCCTGTCCCTTCTCCTGCCCTGTCCCTTCTCCTGCCCTGTCCCTTCTTCTGCACTCTCCCTTCTCCTGCCCTGTCCCTTCTTCTGCGCTGTCCCTTCTCCTGCCCTGTCCCTTCTCCTGCCCTGTCCCTTCTCCTGCCCTGCCCCTTCTCCTGCCCTGTCCCTTCTCCTGCCCTGTCCTTTCTCCTGCCCTGTCCTTTCTCCTGCCCTGTCCCTTCTGCTGCCTCTCCCTGTGCTGTCGCACAGACCTCCAGGTGAGGAGTCTGCCACCAGCACCTCTTCCAGCATCGCAGCCCATGAGCTGCCCCAGGGAAGGAAACAAGGAAATATTCCCTTCTGAGGATGCCATGCCCTCTGGAATATGGTTTTCCATGGGGCAAAAGGAAGGTGAGGCAAAGCCATTTACCCCAGCACTGGAAGGAGGAGCACCGCGAGTGCAGCCCTGCAGCACCCCCAGGGATAAATCAGGAGAGAGGAAGAAGAAGGGGTTTCTCTCAGGAGCTCAGAGCAGTCTGAGGCAGCACCAAGGTAGAGGGTGGGGTTTTCAGCCCCCAGGAGAAGGGCCTGGAAGGAAGGAGTCTGTGCACTGTGGTCACAGCACGGGGAGATGCTCTCGGTGCCACGGGATGAGGGCCATCATTGGGCATGTGGGCACCATCCTCCTCATCCAGAGTGGCCCCTGGGATGGCAGCAGCCAGGGGTGCCTCTCATCTCTGCCTGGGAAGTCAGAGAGATCCTTCTGCCAAGGAAATTCAAAGGAGAGAAGTGACAAACTTTCCTTTGACTGGTTTTTTTTGGTTTTTTTTTTTAATTATTTTTTGGAAAGGCTTTGGAGAAATTTAAGAAAGGGCTGTCTCAGCAACTTCCCTTCTGCTTCATCACTCTGAGCAGTGCAACATCATCAAATTAGTCAAAAGAAAACAGTGGTGCCTCTCATTTCTCCAAACACCCAGATGCTCTTTCTGAGGAGAGGCAGCATCCGACGCTCTTGCACCACTGGGGGAGGGCAGGATTCCTCTTTCCTTTTTTAAGTATCAAATTTTGCTTTCAGGACAGAAAACAACCTCAGAAATGGTCCGTTGCCCAAAACCTAGTGTGGATCCAAGAGATCTGGCTGGTAGTATCTATATGGATCTGGCAGTAGAACTGGATCCTGGATCCGGTCTTTGGGAGATTTCAGCCAGTCAGTGGCCTCCAAGGACACATCTTCAGCCTTGCTTCCACTTCCTCAGAGACATTGAGGTGCTCACTTAAAAAATCTCTTGGAACAGTTTGGGTTGGAAGGGACCTTAAAGCTCATCTCATTCCACCCCCTGCCATGGGCAGGGACATCTTCCACTAGCCCAGGTTGTTCCAAGCCCTGTCCAACCTGGCCAGGATTTCTCCAAAGGGTGCCAGGAGCCAAGTGCCAGCTCCTCTCTCCCTGTGCAGCATCCTGGGAATGTCCAGCCTGGCTGCCTCGAAACACCCCTCGAGGGAACTGCACCCTCCTCGTTGCCCACCAGAACAGCCCTTTGGGCTCTCCTGTTGATCAAGGGCTTTTGGAAACATTATTCAGAGGCTGAGCTCGGGCACGGTGTCTCTGCCACTCTCCTTGAGTTGTGAGTGGCGTCCTGGCACGGACGTGGCAGGTCATCCTGTGCCTCTGCTGGGGGCTGGAGAAACCACGTCAAGAGAGGAAAACAACTTACCCCAAACACCCTGTTCCTGGCCAAGCTCACAAACAAGGCAATTACAAGAAAGGGGCAGGAAATATTTGGAAAATGAAACCATTGATTGGTTTTATTTTTTTCCCCTATCTGCGCTAGGACTGGGGTGAGGCTCTGGCCGCTCTCAATGGGCTTTTCTCTCCCTGTCCCTCTCCAGAAGACAGAGCCGGATACTTGTGGGCAGCCTCATCCGGAGGGAGCTCTGTGCTGGGTCAGGACACGCACCCGGAGCCCCGGGATGGAGGGAGGGAGGGATGCAGGGAGGGAGTGAGAAGGGATGAAGGGAGGGATGCAGGGGGGGAGGGAGGGAGGGATGCAGGGACGGATCCCCTTCCCCGACCCCGTGGCATGGCATGGGCATGGAGGTGAGAGATGCACCCCTGGGTTTAGTCCCGTGGCTCTGTGACAGCTCTGCTTCGCTGTGCCATTCCAGCAGGGCCTGAGGACCAGACAGCACCTCCCTGCCCTGCCCAGGCAGCCCTGAGACCCTCAGGAGCAGCCACACACCACCCGCCCCTGCCACACTCGCAGATGTGCAACGGGACGTGGAGCGTTTGCTCCTGTGATGGCCTCCTGGAACTCACTGTCCCCTGGGATGGGGCATGGAATCATAGGATCATGGAA
>VWZG01005429.1:26757-38232 GCA_013396735.1 Grallaria varia | reverse complement strand
CACTACAGATTTACAAGAAATCTAAACATTGCAAAACTGGGCCAAAAGCTGTTACTAGAAACCTAGCTTAACTGTATGTTCTAGTGATTCAATCATGTCAGCTTAAATCTAAAGACTGGACTGCATATTCTTTCACTTTTGTACACTGCAGTGATTCTACTACAGCAGGTATTTTGGAAATGAAGTTTTGAAAAAGAATAAGCTGTAAAGAGATGAGAATGACTATTCAGATCAATATCATTGTAACACCTAATAAGATACGAAGATTTAAAAAAAAAAAAAGCCTAAAATTAGACTTCTGAATCCATGATTAGGCAATTAAATTAAAGGCCTAATTACAAAGACTGAAAAGCAGCCAGGAGCTCCTATTATAGTTGGTGTCATCCCATTGCAGTGAGGGCAGTGAACTAGCTGGCTCCTGAAAAATGTGGCTGAGTAACCAGGCTAATTATGCAAAATACTTGCTTTGTGACAGAGTGCAACATCAGTGAGATTTATACAGGCAGATTTAACTGCCTTTTATGTACTGAGTGGTACAGAATGAATTTGGATCTCCATTCATCTACAGGTTATATGTGATATGAATGAACATGTGAATCAATCATGAATAAACTGTTTATTATGACTCTTACTAGTTCTGATTTATACTCTACTGTTTCCTTCCATTTTATCACTTTTTTTGTTTGTTTGTTTAATCTTCAGCTGTGCATGACTTGGGGTTTGGCAGGCAGCTGAGGTTTAGTCATGTAACATTATTAGAGCACAAGACAAATTATAATATTGCAAATAAATTGTGTTCCAAATACTACAAATCAATAAAACAATTATTTAAGAATTTAATTATTAGAAAACACAAGTATGGATTTCATATTCTAGGCCACCTGAGAAAGATGATCAAAATAATGGAAAAGGTAATCTTACTTATTTTTATTAATAAATAATACATTATTTTAGATAAGTCACCTTGAGATATTATTTATACTTACTCAATGTTACTAAATACATACATAAATTAAAAAAAAATTCCAATCTGAATTCTTTTCCAACAGCTAGTGTATGCAGCTCACTGACAATAAAAGAAACCTGACAAGGCTCAGGGCTCTTATGGGACAGGACTCCCTGCAGAACTTAAACATTGATTTGCAGGAAAATTAAACAAAGATATCCTTTCTACATAAGGCTATCACCAAACCTTGACATTCAATCTTTGCTCATAGAATTGTTGCTGTGCTTTCACTGAGATGTGCAATGGATTTCATGCACTCAGGTGCAACCTGTTGAGAACGCATACGTGCATCTCAGAGCTCTTAAAATTTTCGACGTCTTCAACTGCTAAAGGTTGACTTCCACTGACCTAGAAGATTAAATAGCTACTGCCAGTGTGCTGAACAAGGCTGACATCCTAACTGAACCCACAGAGTAACTTTGGAAAGACAAGACACTTTATGCTTCCAGTCGCACTAGGGTAGAGTAAATGTGGCTTTTCGTATCACTATGAGTTGCGATGGACAAAAAAAAACCAACAAACAAACTGAAAGGGTAAGCAAGCTCTCAGAAAATACTCAGATGATGTCACACTGTAGATAGTTCAGTTAGAAGACCTGAAACCGAAACAATTCACCAAGTCTAACTGGAAAGAATCAGAGTAGTAAATAGTGTATACAGCTTACCATCACATTTCCATTCTTTTGAGAGTTTTTGCAAGCATTTATTTATCCAGGAAGTGCAGGTCACCATGAAGGAGATGCTAAAAGAAAAAAATTCCCTTTATTTTCAATTCTAATGAAAAATCCCATATTTTCTCAAAACACTCATACCACGTTTAAAGTGCCATTATTCTCTGCACTGTGTTCACAACCCACCATGTCTTTGAAATATCCATTATTATGGACCCAAATGCCAAATCCCCTCCTTTACTCATGGTTTTGACATGATGTCTCTCAATAAAATACCCAGCAGTAGTTACACCATGTACCTCCACTCTGGACAGTTCTTGCTCAGTTACCTGTAATTTCATTTGCTGTTCACCGTTCTTCCTGCTGGGCTTGGCAGAGCATTCCTTGAGGGCATGGCTCCTGTGGCTGCCCTCTCTCTGTTATGTCACATGATACACTGGGCCCACCTAACAGGGCAGCATCTTGAATCCTGACATAAGGCTTATTCAACAACTTTACAAATTTTCTGTACCTGTGAGGCAGACAGGGGAGAATATGTCACACACAGCTGTTTGACTGTGCAGCATTAGTCTGGTTTTAATGTCTTTGCTTCAGTTGTTGATCTGAAATGTTATACAAATATGTCATTCTTTACGACAAAGCCAAATAAATGCAAATGCTATCATTAAAAAGAAACTTGTGTCTCAGGTGCATTGGTGAGACAAGTGACAGAGGCAGTAGCTTTTGCTCAAGGAAAGCAAATGCAAGCATTCTTCATCTTAAAATTGAGTGATGCCACTACAGCACGAGTTGGATTACATTGATCTGGGTGCAACATAGCATAGATACTCCAAACTAGGTCTCCAGCAACTGTCATTAAGCACTGAAACGCTGATTGATCCCCAGTCTTAAACAATACACTTTCTAGCTGCTGTGATAAACCTGATGTTTCTGCTGGAGACTATGTTTGACTGACCAGATTCTGCAAAGAAACCTCTAACTGACCCTCAGAGATGAGACATTTTGTGCAAGTATGTGGCCTCTTTGGTACAAAATGCATAGTTTTCCAGTAAATGCCATTTTTTACCTGTAAAATACATACCCGTCCTATGAGTGAGGTCTCACAAGTTTCTTTCTTGACTGTGATTATCAAATAACACTTACTTAAACCAGATGACAAGAGGAACCAGAAATCTCTGTGTGTCAATCAAAGATCGTATGGTATGTCTAGCTTGGATAAAGAAGTCTTTAATCTTTACATGAACATTATTTGTTCTGCCTTTGCACAGTGCCCACCATGGTGAGACCCTCTTCTGGAGCTGGAGCAAAGAGACAGTATAAAATACAGCATGCTCTTACCTCCTTTTATAACTGATGATTTATCATCTTCTCAGGCATCTAAATACTGTGCTTACATATAATAGTAACTGAAGATCAAAGGAGGCTGTAGACTGTCTCCCTCCACAACTTCCCATCCCTCTCCCCATACAGCTGCTCACATCATATTTGAGGTCAGTTCAGTCAAAGTTAACTCAGTTTTGCTACATTTTTTGACAATACTACAGCTTTTGGATGCCAGTGCAAACAAGCTGCCATAACATCCCCAGGATTAGGAAAGATTTTAAATTTCAGTCAACTTGGCCTTGTTTGTTTGCCTTTGCTAAGATGAAGAGTTGTCAAACGACACTATTTCCATAGCTGTCAAGGGTGTTTTTGAACATGCAAATCTGCAGTACATTTTATAGCAAACATTGCAAAAAGCTTTAAAACCGGGACATATGAAATATGTATACTTTTTTTTGTTAAAAAAAGAAGTATCTATCTCAGCATACTCAGAATATAGGCCTTTACCCCATATATCAATGTATTGCTGTCTCATTTGTTTTGTAGCCAAATGGAGACAATAGAGCATCAACAGTGTTGTCAGCTCCTTCCATTTATCTCATTTGAGCCTTTTATTATACACAGGCATGAAGAATGTTATTCAGTTTTTATTCTGCTTGGAAGCCTTGAAATTTTCTGAGGAGTTGATCTAATCTCACATACCAGGCTAAATTTACCCTATCAAGCAGGTATTCAAGAGAGGTTGGTGCACAAGGCAGCTGCTTACCTTTCATTCTGAGGGACAATGAGTAGTCTGGAGGGTACTGGGTTCATTTATCAGCTGTCAGGTATGCGCTACCCTTCCTCATTTGTGATCACACTGTCAACCCACAATCCAGAAAACATCTGACTATAGCATCTGCAGCGCACTGCAAGTGAGTGAAAGATGTCACATTTAGCACTTAATGCATGAAAAACTGTTTACAATAACTAGGTGATTATAGCTAACTCTTTCCAACAGCCATCACCATAAATTAAAGTAAGTTAATTTGCTCAAACAAGTTCAGTTCACAATAATGAACTTAAAATAATTTTTAGGAAATGTGTGTTAATTTCAGGTTTTGGTTTTTGCAAACAAAGGTGTGTAAATAAGCACAAACTTTGAATCCATTTCATTTACTTTGGGCACACAGCCATCTCCTTTGGCTTTTTTTACCCTGTGCTGTGCTTTCCTCTCTCTTCATGGACCTCAGTCACTGTTGACACGCACAGGAGCAGATGCAGTAGTGATTCATTAGCCTTCAGGTCTGACACTGAACTCTCTATTCTTCCAGCTGTGCGTAAAACCACATGTAAACTGGGACTTGCACTCACAACAGATTTCTCCCCTTTTGTAAGAAAATACTCTGAGTTTTACCTGTTTAGGAGTTTTCTTCTTGGTTATATTTGGAGGTTCCATGTTAAATGGGCTAACTGCCACAACAGCAAGGGAATATTTGAAATCCTAATGAAAGACCCAGACGAAACAGACTGAAGGATTTGTTGGAGAAACTGCAGAATCAACCAAGATGCAGAGAGAGACTGTGAAGAGAGTACAGTATTTATCTCTGCTGTCAGGCAGGAATTTTTGAGTATTCCCTGGTTTTGAGCCTTTAGTTTAGGTTCATTGTAAGTCATTTATTTTGAATAAGCAAGATCACTGTGTTCTGCCTACAGGACCCCAGTACAAAACACCATGTTTCACCACTTCCCACATGGAATAAACATACAGGTGCAAAATACACCAGATTTTTTATTATATTTAGCTGTTAGTCTTATGATTCATGGCCAATATACATTTTTTTTCTAGAAACATATTGCTTATAATATATAGAGCATGTTAAAACCTTTAGATTTTTTATTATAAGACTAAGCTGACCACAGCTATTTCCAGTACAGAAATACAGTTGTGATACAGGGTGACTCAAATACTGCTCTTTCACTTTTTTTCCTTCTCTCTCTCTCTTTTTTTTTTCTTTTTGTTTGTTTGTTTGTTTGTTTGTTTGTTTGTTTGTTTGTTTGTTTTTAGGACAAGAATCCTCTGTGCTCCTCCAGACATCTTCAAGTGATTGTTGAAATGTATTATTCTGCATATTTAATACTATGTAGGACTCTGAAGAGATGAAGTTATACAATGCCTTAGGCAATTATGAACAAGGATTACAGGGAAAAAAGAAGGCTGCAATGTAGAGCATAAGCAACATCATATAAGCAGAATATTTAATATTTAGGACAACAAAATTAATACCATGCTGCCTTGACTACCACAATGACAGATAATTTCTGTTCTATGCAGCTCAGATCTGTTTATCTGAACCAGCAATGTTCAAATTCATTAATGAAGCCATTATTGATTTGTGGAACATGACTTAAAATCTCAGCAAACACTGAACAATCTGTGAGAAGCTCTTAAATACTGAATGTATGTAACTAGACATCTCAATTTAACAACCAGACATACATTAAACAACATTAATAGCTAAGCACTTAATGGATCAATTCCCACTGTTTGTGTAATGTGGAAATAAAAAAGGCTTATTAAATGACAAGCTTTCCCTGGTTTGTGCTAATTAATTATACACTGCATCTGACTGCTAATTTAGTGGGAAAATGCAGCCCAAAACTACGGTTTCTGCTTGAACTTTGCCTCAGCACCACCTAATTCTGTGCAGAGTGCAGCTGCGACCTGCCTCCGAACAACGACAGTATTAAATTAGAGCACAAGGCCATCAATTTAATAAGTACTGTAGCAGGTAATTTGAATAAGGGCAGTATTAGTATTCTACCAGTGCACAACTAAAAGCAGCTGACCTTTCAGACCAGAGAAGATCCTTGAACATATCTAGCTGAATCAGAGAACACAGTAATAATCTGACCATGTTAAGAGTGCCGAGAGACTTTTACAGCTCTGCACCCATTTCAATATATCAGCTACTCTACAGTATATAAGAACACTTTATGTACAGAAAAACAAGGTTATAAATAGAACAAAGGCAATATGAAAGATATATTTGCAGTGGCACATTTGAAAATTTTCCTTATTACTTTGATTTATGGTATAAAGAATGTAAAATTAATCAATGCACATAAAAATGCACTGTGAACACCCGCATAACAACCCAGTGACTTTTCACCACAAACTTAGCACCAGGAAGAACACAGGTATGTGTTGTGTAGTAAAGGTACAGTATAGAAAATTATTTTGCTACCAGATCTATTTTTAATGCAGCAATATAAGGAGGACATAATATTCAGACAAGAGAAAGTGAATGTTTTTCAGCTAATTGGCAAAGGTTTTTCTGAGGATTATAACTACAGTAAAAATTTCCTATCAACAGACTGCTAGTGTAGTCACAGCATTATGTGAATTTTCTCTAAAGTCAGTGAATCCACTTTGAATGGAATGAAGAGGTTTTTTGCAAGGGTCTGCTTAAAAATATTAAAAGTACACATTAACATAGTGATCATACTCATATGATTGAGGGCAGAACAATTTATATGAACAATTAAAACAATGATTTTCTTTTTTCCGAGGAATTTGGGGGATTATTTTCTTTAACTGTGTTAAGGCTTTTAAGGAATAGATAATACCAGTCTTTCTGGATTCTTTCCTCATAGGTATCTTCTAGCAGATCTTTTTAAATAGGAGCAAAGCTTTCCATATGGTCCTAACACCTATTTATCAAGGTATCCCTTTAAGTAATTCTTGGAATGAGACAGTGGAAAAGCTGGGATGCACAGTGGAAAAGCTGGGATGCATAGTGAAAAACCTGATTGAGAGAGGGCCTTCTCTTTTACTTCCTTCCTAAAAGATACAGTTCAGGTCCTTAAGTCCTACCATATCCCCCACTTACGTCAGAAATGGGGACACAATCCTGCAGTGCCAGTGATCACACAAAAAAAATGTTTATCCATGCATGACTGAAATGTTTAGCAATACTTGATGCCTCTCAAAGTGGCAGGCCATTTATTTTCAATGACATAACCCCATTTAACATGATTTTACTAGATCTTAAAGTAGAATTGCACAAGAAACTGTGGTGCTGAAAGGCAACAGTTCTATGGACATATGAATTGCTAAATAGCTCTGAAAGAATTGATATTACTCTTGTATGACAGTGCACATGATTTTTTGGAACGTTGCTTACAAATGTTTGACACAATCTGAGCTTTTAAACTTCTCATCACAGCAAACAAATATAAGTTCATTTTGGACATTAACCTTTTATCCTCCCAGTTGGAGATAATGAGGCCCACGCATTCTGGTTGGCAGCAAGACTGCAGAACAGCTATGCATATTTATGTATACGCTTGGAAACTGTCACAGTTTGTCACATCTCCTCAGAACTCAGGTTCAAAATTTCAGACCCTTTTTTTTTCTTGGCACTGGCAGAAAAATGGACCAAATTTGGAGGGACAATAGATATTTTGATATTATTGCAACACCGGACACACTTTTCATGGCAGTAACTAGGCATACATCATATTGACAGACAATTTGCAAAATGGTATTGTTCAGTTAAAATATGCATAAAGCATTGTGGGCCATATAAAATATTTATGGTCCAGACGCAAATGGCAGGTAGAGGACCCCTGTGGGGCAGAAGGAGTCCAGTCTGGAAGGAACATGGAGGATAAAAGAGCTGATATGGAAATGGAGAATATGAAGCCACATATGGAGGTGACTTGTCTAGAAAATCTTTGTAGGTTCACAAGATCCTATAGCATTCGTGCTATGAAAATGTTGTTATTCTGTACATATTCCAGATTGAAACCAAAGTACTGTCCCATATTACAAGTTAAACAAGCATGAAAGTGCAAAAAAAAAAAAAATGGGAGGACTGGCTCAAAATAAGGACTAATTATTCAAAAGGAAAACAAAATTGAATCATGACCAGGAATCAGACAGACAGAACCATGCAATTCTAGGTTTGATTGCTTGTTTATTCATCCCAAATTCTAGCCTAATTCATGCCTTTACTTAGTAAAAGGCTAAATCCAATGGAGATATTTATATCCAATTCATCCTCAATGAAAAGGTCCGTGAAAACAAGGAATGAAAAAATTAGTAGCAAATGAGAGAAGTGACAAACAATGAGATATGAAAGAGGATTGAGATATCTAAGGAAAGAGGATCCCTGTCCTACTCCATGTGTTTCATCTTGTGCAGATCTTGCAGCTGCCCAACATCAAAAAAGCTTTCTCCTAATTTCCTGGGCTAAATTAATTTTGAGAATTGAAAATCCTAAAGCAGACTAGTAACTCAGTCATTTTCAGAAAAAAAAAAAAAATTAGAAANATTTAAGTCACAGAGGACTAGTATAATGTTGAAATGTTACACAAAAACACTTGGAAAGATATTTCCATTAAACTTAGACTACATAAAAATGGAGGATAAATGGGATATGATTCATTCACAGATAGAGTCTTTAGTCTGATTTGTGGCAGTAAGCATGCTGTCATAGGCTTAGCAATTGCTAAGAATGTATCAAATTACTTTTGCTGCAATTATTAAAATTCCTTCTCCACCTTACAAGTGAACTTGATTTCAAGTGCCAAGAATCTCCCCAGTGAGTTTTACCATCAAATATTCCGTAAATAAAAAGTTAAATACGTCTGCTAAAAGAGGACAAGTAATAGTATAATCCATTTTATATTTAAAAGGCATGCAATTTCAGAAAGTTCTAATACTAATAATATAACCACTGAGTTTAAATGAGATACTGTGTAATATCTTACCTGCCAGTCTGCTTATCTAGCATCCACAGTAGCTGTACATACAGATGGCATTGCTTAACACAAATTGCTTAATATTAGAACTAAAGCATTTGAGTTCGGTTTTAAAACAGGCGAGCAGAAAATGATAATTACTGCAATAGATACTGATTTTCTTCAGGGCATCCATGTCATATTAGAAAAAAATTCAGAGTCTAAACTCTACTTAATTAGGCAAGTCATGTTTTCACTACTGAAATGGGATAAAAGTAGTCTATGAATTTGTTAATTAACTAAATGTATTCTGGCATTTCTGACACAGCCGTGTTCTGGAGGAAGGAAGCAAAATGATGAAATCCCAGTATGTAACATAGCAGAGGTATAATGATGAAGTCATCTTTCTAGACAAATATGGCTAAAACTGAAGCTCTCACAAAAGAAACAATGGCACCCAGATCTTCTTCCCTGCTAGCTTTTAGAATTATTTTGATGGACTAGATTATTGGCTGTAAAGGTAAAAATTATTGCAGTAGTTACAGTTTCAGAATGCTTCAGCATAAACCAAGTTTTGCATGCAGCCCTGAATATAGTAGAATTAACGATTTTGGTGGCTGGTTTTTTTGGCTGGCAGGTTCTTTTCCTCTACCCCTATACTGGGTTCCAGACATTTCAGATGTGACTGCTTTGAAGGTTTGGACTCTGGCAGTATTAAAAGTCTCTTATTATCAGGAAATTTTGTTGCTGCAGTTGAGCACTGCAATGGAAGACTGTGGCTCTTGGTGTGAGGACTCGTTCCTCACCAGGACTTGTAAATCACAAACTTGAATGAATCTGAGTTCTATGGAAAGCAAATACATAGTATGGTGTTTTTATTAGGATGGTAAAACTTAATTGCTTTTGTTTCTGCATTTAAACAAATAAGAGAATCTTATTCCTTTTCCTTCTGATAGTAATGTCCTCTCTCCTCTGTTTCTGTGCTAAGGAAATTTAATGATGTCTTTACATTCATTGTATAATGGAATTAATCTTCTTTGAAATGCAGCCTTGAGAGTCCCAATCATACTTGCACCTTGGTAAGAGCTCTGTTAGTCTTTAATGACCTTTCCCGTTCATCTACATTCCTTTTCACACAATAAATATCTTTAATGCCATCAATGACACAATCTCTTTTGCCCTATCATTTCTGTGACTCACCATATGAGGAAAGAGCTAATCCTCATAAACATCCCTATCCCTTGGCTCTACATTAGTGCTTCTTGGGAAAGAGCTCTCTGAAAATGCTAGAAGGCATTACAAATGTCAAATGTAATGTTAAAAATTATAAAGAATGGACTTTAGAATCAAGCAGGAAATGTGTCACATATCAGAAAACTATTTTACAAAGTCCTGAAAAAACTCATGTCTTGAATATGACTTCAAATCAAGTTACTGTGACCAGAAGAGTATCGTATAGTAAGGTAGGTTATGGCACATAACTGGACAAAAAAATGATCCAATGAAGGGACCAATATTCTGTGATGCATAATAGGTGAGGAATCTATTGGGAAAAAAGGACCTAGAATTAACAAGGAGTGGTGTGATACAGAAAAGATCTATGCAGTCATCATGGTTACAATGGGATGTTTGGAGAATAATTAATGGCTTTTTTATCCTGGAAACTAGCAGACATTTAGAGAACCAGTTTTAGCACAAACCAAAAGGAAGTAAATGCATCATATAAATAAACAGATGTAATCTTTGTCTCAGGATACTGTCAAGTACAAATGAATTCCAAAACTATTCAAGATATAGAGGTCCAGGTCTACATTCTTTTGGATGTCCAGTTCTCAGCATAATATTACCATGGTCAAAAACCCCTCCCAGTATTGCTGCACACTCAGCTGTCCCATCATTTACCAATACATGGCAAACACATATATTAAATCACTGGAATTTTCTCAAAAATCAAAGTGTCAGATTTTCATGGCCATTGTTTATGTTTTACTGAAAAATCTGAACTAATGGAATGTAGTGGGTTGACCCTGGCTGGATTCCATGGACTCATAAAATCTCTTTCTGCAACTAGGCAGAAGGGAGAGGGGTCATTCACTTACCACCCTTACGGCCAAAAACAGACTCAAAGTGAGATAATACCTAAAATTTATTGCTAACAGGATAAAAGCTAAGCTAAAGAGTGGGAAATAAACCAGTCTTAACACACACACCACACACACACACTTTTACCCCTACCCTTCCTTCTCTCCATGGGAGGTTGCAGGCAGTTGCAGTTGCTGCCACTTGCAATGTGAGTTCCCCCACCCCTCGGGGTTACTCCTGCATGGGGTGCAGTAAAAGTTGAGTCTGTGCAGCCCAATGGGCCTCTGTGAGTTGCAGAGGGACATTCTGCTCCACCACAGTCTTCACCATGGTCTATAGGGGACCACAGCTGAGTTCATCCCCTGCTCCGTGGGGTCCCTCCCACAGGACACAGTCTTTAATAGACTTCTCCCATGTGAGTCCACCCCCTCGGGCAGCAGTTCTTCCACATCTGCTGTCCCGAGGGTCACTCCTCCATAGTGGTACCGTCCTTCATGGACGAGATGTACCGATGTGGGCCCCCCATAGGGCCACAGCTCCCACTCGGGTAAAACCTGCTCTGGCGTGGGTCTGCCTCTCCATGGTGCCACAGGTTTCCTGCAGGATTCCTCTCCATCCTGAGCCTCCCACAGGGTCACAGCCTCCTTTCAAGCATACACCACCTCCA
>VWZG01005429.1:14142-26655 GCA_013396735.1 Grallaria varia | reverse complement strand
AAAATTCAGCTGCAGAAACCCAGGACATGGAATTATCCCTCTTCTCACACATTTGAAGTTTATAATTTTGATCCAGGCCTCATGCTCAGTTTAGTCATTAAAACAAAACAAAACACCAAACCACAAACATTTTATAAGCCTAAATTCAGACCTCAGGTTTATCATTCTCTTCTCAGTGACTGGAAATTTTCCCAGTCCCCTTACTCATATTGATAATTTTGGCATCATTTTTCTTTAGGTCCTTTTCCTAAGGCTTTAATCCTAGGCTTTAGCTAAGTATACTGATTCTTCCTGTCTATGGAAAAGTCTCCAATATACTGTCTTATCTATTCATCCTCATAGAGAAACCACCTGATTACTGAGACATCATCTTCCATCACACTGTTAAATAAAACCTTGTCCTCCTCATATCCTTCATAATGCTACTGGAAAGATACAATGTATTGCTTTTATGTGTGATCTTTGTCTATTTATGATACAAATAACCCACAATAATATTACTAATAAAAGTAAAATAATATCATGGTAAATACAAGAATGATGCTTAAAAGTAGTTGTACGCTCTACAATACACAAATCTCAAAAAAAGATCTATTCTCCTTTCATTTTTATTAAGGTAGACCCAAAAAATGACTTGATTAACTTCTCTATTTACAGTGGTTCTGACAAAAGAAAAAGTCACTATCTTCCAATCTTTACTGGCCTGAACACCCTAAACCAGGCAATTAAAAAATGCCTAGGGATTTTCATAGGGATTGCCTTATGCTGTTCTTGTTCTTGCATCTATATGAACCTCCCAGATTAATAAAAGACAAACCTTTCATTAAAAAGAGAATACTGCTTATTTCTAACATTTCTTTCTGTTTTTAAAGAGCTCTTTTAAAACCACAGAATCACAGATCATTTTGTGTTGTAAGGCATGGTTATAGCTCATCTAATCCATCCCTTCTGCCATGGATAGGGACACCTTCCACTAGACCAGGTTGCACAAAAGCCCTGTCCAACCTGGCCTTGGACATCTCCAGGAATGTGTCAGTCACAGTTTCTCTGGGCAACCTTTTATGGTGCCTCACCACCCACAAAGAGAAGGATTTTATCCTAATATTTAATCTCAACTTGCCATCTTTCAGTTTAAAGCCATTCCCTCTTGTACTGTCACTTGTACTTGTCAAAAGTCCCCCTCCAGCTCTCTTGTAGCCCCTTTAAGTACTGCAAGGGGGTCTAAGGTCTCCCCAGAGCCTTCTGCATCTTGCACTCTGGTTCAGCTCCCTCTCCTTGTCTTCATATAAGAGGTGCTCCAGCCCTCTGGTCAACTTTGCAGCCTCCTCTAGACTCACTCCAATAGGTACATGTCCTTTTGCTGGGGAACACAGAGGTGGATGCAATATTCCAAATGGGGTGTCAGAGTAGAGGAGTAGAGAATCACTTCCATCACCCCACTCTGCATGCTACTTTTGATGGAGCCCAGGAAATGATTGGCTTTCTGGGCTGCAAGTGAACACTGCCAGCTCATGTCCAGGCTCCCATCCACAAGTATTCCCAAGTCCTTTGTCTCGAGGCTGCTCTTGATGTGTTTATCCCTCAGCCTGTATTGATACTGGGGTTTGCCTTGACCATGGGCAGGACCTTGCCCTTGGCCTTGTTGAACTTCATGAGGTTCACACAGGCCCACTTCTCAAGCCTGTCAAGGTCTGTCTGAATGTCAAACCCTCTTTTCCCCTCATTTTACCATATCAGCAGCATCACTTATCTTGGTGTCATCTTCTGAAATATCCTGAGGGTGTCCTTGATCTCACTGTCTATGTAATCAATGAAGTTATTAAATAGTATTGGTCCTAGTATGGAATCTTGAGGGACACTACTTGTTCCTGGTTTCTACTTGAACGCTGAGCCATTGACTGCAACATACTGGATACGATGATCCAGATGATGTCTTATGCTTCTGCCAGTGCATCCATCAAACCCATATTTCTGTTATTTATGGTAAGGATGTTCCATGGGACCATATTAAAGGTCTTACAGAAGTCTAGGTAGACAACATCCACAGCTGTCCACTTGTCCACTGATGCTGTCACTTCATTGTAGAAGGTCACAGGATTAATCAGGCACAATGTCTCTAAGTATCTCTAATCAATTCCTCTTTTGACATGTCTTCGAGTAGGATTGCTTCATGATCCTACTGGTCACAGAGAGAGGATGACTGGTCAATAGTTCTAAGGGTTCTCCTTTTATGCTCTTTTTGAAAATGAACATGATTTTTCCCAGTTTCCAGTCACACGGAAATTCACCTGATTGCCATGAGTTTTCAGATATGATGCAGAGCTTGGCAACTACATTAGCCAGTTCTCTCAGGACTCTGGGAGGGATCTCATTGGGTCCCATGGACTTATGTGTGTTTGTATACAGGTGATCCTGTACCTCATCCCATCTACAATTGGACGGACTTAATCCCCCAAGTCACTGCCTTGATGTTCAAGGATTTGAGTGGTGTAGGTAAAGAGACTATCATTGAACACCGAGGAAAAACAGTACTGAGAACCTTGTCCTTCTCCATGTCACTCCTTACTGGTTCTTCTGTCTTATTTACCCATGGAATACATTTACATAAACTGCATAAATCAGCAAGTGATGGAAAGATCTTAAATCAAATACACAGAGAAAGAGCACACCCTAATTGGTCTTGAATAAAATTTACAGTTTTGTAACTAATAAATTTGGTTTCTTAAACTAGCCAATACACACAGCTGTGTCCCTAAGCTTACAATTAAATGAGGAGTAAAATTATGTGTAATGAATTGTACACTGTACATTGTAAGTCATTGAAAATGAGTTTTAATGTGTCACTGGTTGAACAACTCTGAGATCATATCACTTTACTTTGCATAATTTTAAAAATTGAAATAATAAAGCTTCTTAGACTATCTGACAATAATAATTTTGAGGAAACTTAATGCCCTGACATGAGACAGTGACAATTATTTTTTAAAAAAGAACATGTAAAATTAGCATAGGTAAACCTGTAAAAAGGCAAGCTGCCTTCCACAGAACAAATGTGCCTTTTACACAGCTGCATTTAAAATTATTATTCTGGGGTTATTTCTGTTCAGAAGTATGTAAAATAAAAAGAAAAAAAGTGTTAAATTGAAATAAATAGTAAACAACATCATAACATATAAAGACCAGAACCAGATCAACAATTTTCTCTGGCATCGTATTGCAGGTTTTGCGATGCAGGGCTTGAGCACCAAGAAGAAGCATTATCAGTAAATGAGTAAGTCAACAAAAAAGTTTGGAAAATACCTTAAAACCATATGATACTAAAACCCAGAAGAAAAACAGGAAATGATCCTTTCAACACTGTATTTATGTTTATTATTTTCATAAACTTTTAACCTCTCTAGATGAACTCTTTCCCTGTGAAATTCGTTAGACAGATCCCATATTTCCTAGGAACTATCAGAAGCTTTAGTTTGTACAGTTGTTCACAACAGCTAGGATTAAAAAAATAAATCTCTGAAGACGTGGAAACAAAAGAATTACCATAACAGGTCAGACCAATGTTGTTTCTATAACAGAAACCTGTGCCTAGGACCAGCTAAAGGAGGACGTGTATATAAAACAGGAAATACATGGAGACATCAGGGTATGCCATTACATCTTCCAGCTGCTCCAACTTCCTGAAAATAGGTTTCGTTCCAATCATATTTTATAGCCATGAGTTGTTTTACCATTCATGAATGTAACCAAATCTAACCTATTCACCACCTTTGACTGCATGATACCCTATGGCAATGAGTTGCCCCACACAGCTAGGAGATGTATGAAAAATTATTTCCTTCTTGTTAATTTTCAGCCTGCTACCTGATTACTTCTTACAATGAAAGAACATTCAGGAACACAGTGAAACTGCAAATAATTGTTTCTTTACACCTACTTGCCCACTGGAGCAGTAATCGCCCCTCAGCTGCTAAAAAGCAGCAGATGTGCAGTAGATGTTTTATGTCATGCTCCTGTAACCTGGGGACTACTCCCTTACAAATTAGTAACAATGCACTACAACATAACGAGGAGACTTTAAAAACAAATTAAAACCAAACAAAACAAAAACAACAAAACACAAAAACCCCAAACAATCAATCAAACAAAAAGGAAACAAAACCAAAGGACTCAATTGACTCAATGCTTTAAAAATTTCCAGACACACAGTAAGTTGTTACAGGACTTGAACTCTTCTACTTCCAGTGGAACTGCTTTCCACTAGATAGTGAATTTTGAGTTCATAAGCATGAAAAAGTATAGTGCACCACAAGACACTCGTAGTGAAGTGTCCCCACAAACCTCAGTGTACCACTTAATTCCAGACCAATGCAACACCTCTGTTATCCCAACCCCTGTGCCCCTGAGAAAGAACAGCTATGTCGGGCAGGGCAGTGTCTTTCATTTTGTGGAAAATCTGTGGCGAGAGAGAGAGCAAAATTATTTCTAATTGACACCTCTGTGTGGAATTCGGTCTTGGAGGTGAAAGGCTAGTGGGGTAATTCTCTATTGCAGTCCAGCTCCAGCTACACTTATTTCTGCACCTAGATGGATAATGACAGAACCATGGAAAGGAATAAGTGGTAAAGTCCAAGCTTTACTAGAGATATGAGAAAATAATCATCTTCCAATTAATCGAAAAGTGCAAGCTGAAAAACAGAACAAGGAAAAAATAGTTACTTTACCTGGTAGTCACATGACAACATGCACTACTCCAGGTGCAAACTACTTCATCAGAGTACAGTTGTATGCTGTAAAAAACCTCTGTCAAAATCAGAAGGACTACTATATTAAAAAGTAGCAAGGCTTACATGAAATAGAAACCATAAAAACAAAATATACTCTCTTATCTGAGAAACAAAACCCAAAAGGAGTTGAAACCCACCCTACTAGTCACACTGGTTATTGTTTCTACATCAGATATTTCTTTACCAGATAAGCTATTCTGTAGAAGATTAAGGTAGGTTGTCAAGCAGCATTCCTCACAATGATATTATATAGTGAAACAGAAGAATAGTCTATAAAAAATAAAACAGAACAACAACATAAAAAAAAAAAAAAAAGTCTGAGAAAGCAACCATTACCCTGCAACAGGCAGAAAATAACTTTCATATCTCAGATTAAACATTCTGAAAAGAGAGCCTGTCCATGGAACAGCATGCCCAAGGAAGTGGTGGAAATCATACGCTTGGAATTGTTCAAGGGGCTTGTGAATGTGGCACATGGGACATGGTTTAGTGGTGAACATGGTGGAGCTGCATTAATGGTTAGACTCAATGATCTTAGAGGTCTTCTCCAAACTTCATGATTCCATGATTTTATGTGGGCCGGGATAAAGAATATAAATTAATTTCCAAAACTAAACTTCAGAACTTTGTTTACTACACTCACAACAGTGTGATTTTGTATGTTAGCACAACAGTTACCTAGAATAGTTTAGGATATGCTAAACATTAACCATAGTTTTTGCTCAGTTGGTTAATCATGTCCGAACAGAATTTCGCCAAAGTGCAGCATAGAGTCTAAGAACAGAGAGACAAAATATTTTCAGGAACAGAGAGATTGCTGGGATTTGGAAGGAAATCTGTGAGCTGGTAAAGATTCTGTGGTACACTGTTCCCTCACTGGAGTGATGTGGTTGTCAGGTGTTAGAACAGAAAGATCCAAGCTTTGCAACTGTGGGGCCTGAAGAATTTCTAAAGGCAAAGCATATGTAGAACTAACCACTGGCTACCAACAACTATCAACGGGAGTCAAATTATGATCCGTTCTGAAAGGCAGCTGTGAAAGGAGACTTTTACAAGGGACTTCAGCATGGGAACAGAGGAAAAAAGTTAAATGGGGAGGCTGTGTCATCCCACAGCTGCTGTACAGCACCTGGCCTGTGACAGCATGTCCTGCTTATATGCCATTCATCACTGAGCAGCTGAGCCATTTATCAGTTTTATACAATATAGCTGAGCACAAAAATGGTCAATAGCAAGTCCATTCAGATGAGGGGTTCTTATGGTGACCAGATGCTTAGGGAAAGGGGATGAAGAGGCAGGGTGGTACTGTACTTCCTGGTACTGCCAGAAAGCCTGCTGTAGCTGAATGCTGCCACATGTCCTCAGGAGGCATTTATATCTGCATCTTCACATGGATGCATCCAAGGATGCAAATAACACATTTAAAAGCCATTTATAATTTTTTTCTCCACTGTATGAGTTCTATAACTTAATCATACGAGAAAAACTGAGGGGTTTGTGTGTTCTGAGTCTGATGATTCCTAATACCAACAAGAGTAGCTTTCCTGTCTTGTCCACCTTGGCTCCCTTGGAATCAGCCTTCACATGTTACAAACTCTCATGCAGCCCACAGTATTCACTGTGCACTCAGTTGAGCACTGCAGGAAAGAAGTTCTGTCTGTTTACCCATTTTTTATCAAATACTGACTAGGGTAAGCTTTATCTCACATCCCAGATTTTGTTGGTTTGTTGTGTTTGGGTTTTGGTTGGTTGGTTGGTTGCTTGGTTGATTGGTTTGGGTACAGGTTGGTGGGTTTTTTTGGTAATGATGGTTGTTGGATTTTTTGAGCAAACCTACAAATATTAGAAAATTTTCTTTCCTGGCCCAGATGAAAGGCTGGATATTCATTCCAGGTGTACAGTAGGCCTTGCTGCAGAGTTATACTGTAATATGGAGTTGTTTTCATTTCATATACACGTCTTTGTTTCTGTACATTCCTGCCCAGAAAAGAAATATTGAGGTCAAGAGAGTCTTGGATCCTGTCAACATTCTTTTCGCCTCTCTCTCGTGACCACACGAATCTGTTTTCCCTATCTATCTGATTTAAATAAGTCATACTAAGATCTAGTTGTAATATTCAGCATATATCTATAATTAATTAAAAGGTCTAAAAAAATTTGTTTATCAGTTATAGAAATTCTTTGTGGCATAGAAATTGTACAGAAATTCTTGGCCTGGCAAACTCAATGTTCACAAAATATTAATATTACATTCATTAAGCACTAGAATACTTTTTAACTTACTAAATTTCTATGAGTTATTTCTAGCAGTTCTCTTAGGCATGGGTAAGTTCACACACATTCTTAGGTGGTCCTGTTTGCATGTACCATTTCTGAGATAGGATTAAGTACTGCTCAGTGTTAATTAGAATGGTGTATCTTTATTCTCATATTAAATGTCAAAAGTAATTTAGGAGGGTATATTGGGAAGAAGAATTTGTGTTCTGGAATAAAATATATAACCCTATTTATGAACCAAAAACTGAAAAACATCAGTGAACTTTTAACATAATATTCCCAGAATCAGCCATACATCTTCGCAGCTTAACCAATCCAAAAAAATCATAAACCCACCTATATCTGTATGCAACATTTAAGAGAAGATCAAAATTTATTGGCTATGAAATCAGTATATGCCCTTATAGCACAATAATTCCAATGGGTATATTTCTGAATTGGTTCACTTGGTTTCTATGTAAGGAAAAAAAATGAAAAAAATAAATCAGCATGTTTGTGTGCAGAAATTAGACTTTTACATGAAGTAATCAGATTCTTAGCTAGTCCTGTATTCATTTATTTGAACACATGTTTAGTTATTTGGTGAATATATATGTTCACAATCTATCACTCCAGTGACACTTAAAAGCAGTATTATTAACTCCCTATAAACAATGGTGAAAACAGTCTCCCACTTTACAAAATAGTAATGTATTTTGTGAGTTATATTTCTGTACTCATGTAAAATGACTTATTTCTCAAATAATAACACAAATTATTAAGGAATTATATTATTACTTTTGTTTTGAAACATCTCAGCTGCACTGTATGAATCAAGAATCTCACAATGTTTTTCAGAGTATTAGGAGTTCTTTCCTAATTCTTTTATAAAAGGTTTTCTATGTTTTCTATCCCTTTCATGAAAACACTGAGGCACCAGATCTTTCCAGCAAAGCTTCTTCACAGTGCAGCTTTTGTCCAAATCTACAGAATTTAAAGGTTACGTAAAGAAAATGGAGCAATAAACCACAGAGATAACACATTTGGTCATATTAGGAGTCTGAGCAAATAAGTAGACATTGATTACATTATGTTATCAATAAAAGTGCAAGCAGTTATTTTTTGCCAGGCAATGCTAAGTAGGTAAGTTTCAAAATATTGACCAACACTAAAAGATTTAATCTGAAAAAAGTCTTCACGGGCAATCAACAAGAAGAACTATAATATTTTTATGACAAAATGTATTAACCATCAAAATCTAGCTATGAATGTGAGAGATTAATCTCACTGTGAATGGCTGCACTTTATCTACAGCACTTTGAATCTACTAGTTTATCTGTATGTGAGAAAGCAAATTTTTCCAGAGAAAGTAGTTTATACCAGTTAGGAATATTTCAGCAAATATATGTTGCAATGCAAAGATGGGAAACCTGTACTTGTTGGGAGCACAGCTGGTGTCCCACCTGAAAGGGATGTGGCATCCCAGAGACTCGTGCAGAGGGGAGGTAGTGACCTGCACATCTTCTCCAGAGGTTGTGGCACCTCTGGAGGTCACAGAGGAGCAGACACAGGTCGTTAGCAGGCTGTTCTGTAAGCATATTGCCACAGGCCATTTTAACCACCATTTTCCTTTCTACCTGTTTGTATCTATGCACTGGCCAATTATATCTTATGAGTCATGAAGTGCACATATTTTTAGGTCCGTACCTTGGGGTGTAAAGGAGAGCTGTGGGAATAGCAATAACAGTAAAACCTGCAGCAACAAGTATGTGTTAGTCTGACATTAATGGGTACGGTATGGATTTTGTGTCATTTTGCCAGAATGGAGCAGGAGTGTCAAGGCAAATTCAATTTGCCACTATACTCTTGCAAGAATATCTGCATAACAAAAAGGTCAAGTGGTCCAAAAGAATATCTTTTAACATATTAGAGCCGAATGGCTGTGTGCAGTCTACCTAGCAAAACTCACTATATCCCACCCAGATCACCCCTGCATTAAATAAAATGGACTATATTCTGCTACTCTGATCTTTTAAGTTACCTTTTTTTATTAGAAAATTAGAAGTGAAAATGGATCTAGAAGAGATGATTTGTGACAACCATGGCAGATTGTGCATCTGACAAGTGTAAGCTCTAAGAATAAAAGAGCTTTTGATAATTCTATTCCAAGTGACATTCAATGGGATTTAGCTTTCTACATTGCTCAGACACTTCTGAAATTTTTCCCCATAAAAGGAAAAAAATAGAATCCATTCATCAGATGAGAAAATTTCAACCTTAGCTCCAAGCTGAAACACTCCTCTCAGAGAGGCAGCTCCAAGGTGTAGTAGTGGTATATACCGGAAATGACACAGCAAAAAAGCCTTCCGAGCCGAGACAAAGTCCACTCTCCTGCTGCCACTCACAGACTCTCACCCAGACTGTGAGATGTTTGGGGTCTTTAATTTCAGTGGGTGATGGTCTTTCACCCTCTTACTGAATGTTGAGGGAGTGGGGATCACATCTGTCCTTTCTTTTTTGGCCTGAAGGTTGGTATTTAAAAAAAAATAAATACAGGCGGAGAAAGCAACAATAAAAGCACAATGACTATGCAATTTACTGAAAAAATTTTACTGAATGTGCTGGCGTTATTGCATAAGGGGATCATATTTTGTCTTGTGGTTTGTTTGTTTTAAAAATATTTAAATAAATTGCGATCCACTCTGACCTTTCTTCCATTATTAAAAGCGTGTAAGAAAAACCCAAGGTGTTTCTTTCCTGCTGGTAACTTCCAGAATAAAAGTTTTGTAGAGAAAAGTCAAGCAGTGCAATCAGATGTAGATAAGATGCATAAACTACAAAAACATTGATGCTAACCATACAAATCCTAATTTCCTCACGTGCCTTTGGTTCTGGTTTTAGTCATTCTTTGCCGTATGGAGCTACTTACACAAATGTGGAGAGGATATAAGGTTAGGACAAAGATGAATTAAGTCTCTTTAACTACAAAGGAAAGTCTATGCAGGTGGAAAAGTGGCTGATATTTTCAGTCTAATGTGTTTAACCACACAGTTCCCATTGAAATTAATTAGAAACGAGTAGATTATTCTCTTACCTTGCCTAAAGAATCCTCAAGCACACAGTATAAATGAGAAAAGGGATGGGAGGAGAGGAAGAAAGTGAAAGCCCCAAAAACCTTTTAAATAAAAATAGTCTGATCTCAATGTATGCTTCAGTTCTAAGAGCTAAAAGATTTGGATGTTCTGTGTAATTTAATGCATACTAATACACAGAGGTTATTAAGAGTGCTCAAACCTCTTGGGTTAATTTATAAGTATGAATTACTTCATAAACCTAAGGTTGTAACATCCTCTAATTTTTCTCTCAGAGATTGGTATAAAGCCAAATATTGAATACCATCTTTACTACTTTACATACAACAGTACTCCCTTTCCTTGGAAATTCAATATCAGTCCTATTCAATATATTTGTAACAGAAAGCTATGAAGATTAGGTTCCCAAAAAATTCCCAAATCTTTACCTATTAGCTGGTCAGCCAAAAGGCTGTCTTTTGGTATTTTTTCCATTTCCATTTGAAGATACTGGTATATCTTTATATTTAATGGATTTAGCTATAAGTCAAAGGAGATTGAACTCATCTTTAAAGATAATATTATAGTTCCCCAAAAAATTGTCATTGTCACTGAAATTATCATCTCTGAAGTGTCACCTGAACCATGGCTTCCCATTGAAAGTGATGACCTCTTTCCAATAGCCAGTTCAGGTAATCTGCAAACTGACTTTTACGTGACATTCAGTAAAACACTGTTATGGATGTTGCACATATTTTCACTGTTACTTTGAAACTCCAGCCACATTCTTTTTAAGTCCAAAGGCTTTCAATTACCACACTCTGCTTTGAAATAGGTAATTTTGAATGGTCAATCAGAAGTTAGGTAAGACCTTTATTTGAGTTTTGTGGAAACAAAAAAGCAACAACCTGTAATTCTAGTATATTTTTCACTATGTATGTCTTTTTCCACCAGTTGTTTACAGCAATGAAAATGTGTGTCTTTATTTCTCTTAAAATTTATAAATGCATCTAACTAATAAGAGGAAGACCTTATCAGGCAAAACAGAGAATGAGAAAAACAGGTACTTCTATGAAGAAATCATGCAACAGAGTATTCATTTAAGATAAAATGTTTTTTCTATTAAAAAAAGGACTCTCCCAAAATCAGGTATGGTGGCCTCAAATTTCCTTCTTCCTTTCTTGTCTCCCTTCTTTTCTGGAATGTTGGCCATATTTTCTGAAATCCAGTACCACTGGAAAAAAACAGAAATGCCTTTTCTGGCTTTCCATGCTGATTTCTGTGGTACTGTGTTCTGTTTTCACTGCTATAAGCAGGATGCACTGCACAGCCCCAGCACCATCTTTATCTGTGTGTCCATGCTAATGTTTTCATTCACCTCTCACTGCTCAACAAAATATTATCTCTATTAGATAATGACAGCAGCACTAAGGATGACTGACTAATGAAAAAATAAATAAATTTACTGAAAGGAGCCAAACGTTCACTCTACCATGGTGGATTCCAAAGACACAAATATAGAATGGCTTCCTCCAGGCTTTCAAATTAACAAAGTGCTCCTTATCACTATCAGTCCATGGGTCCACACTTTCAAATATCAGATCTGTATTCTTGGTTATGCTTTGTACATCACCATAATTGGCTATGTCAATGAATTCTGAAATAATGTACAAGAAAAATTAGAATAAATATGTAAGGACAAGAAGGTAGTCCTTTCAAATTTGTTCTCCCTATGCTCATGATAACTGTCTTCCCGAGAATAATGGGCATGGATCAACTGGTGAAAAGTCATTTTCACTAGATAGCATTTCAGTGGTATTTTTCTAAAATCAAAATTTGTTAAATGTGTTCTGCATTGTGACAAAAATCTAGTAAGGTCTATCTGCTACAAAAAGATTTCTGAAAAGGCCAAAACCAATGACAATTTTTACAACAAAAAGACATTTACAGGAAGGCTTAAAGGTAATAAAAACAGATGAGATTTTACAGCCAGTTCAAAATTTGGAGCTGAAATACAGCTTGGCATTATTCATCATTCATTTGGAAGTTTATTTAAAAAGAAAAGAAAAAAATATACGTCTAACAATGTAGTTATTTATAACTTATGCTAGATGAATTAAAGAACAGATAAAACCCACCACACTTGCCTGAAACAATTTACCATCTAATTTTATATGTCACCCAGATGAAAGCAACATGGTGGAATGAGGCAGGAAGTTAAGACCTTACAACAGCAAACTTACACACTGTATTGCAACCATTCATGTTTCCTTTTGTCTCACTTACATGCTATTTAGTTTTCTTGCCTGGATCCATTTCTTGTTTCCTGTTTAATGTTATTGTGGGGCAAAGAAAACTTAATTGATGGCTCTTGGATTGGAATGGAATTTATGTCTTCTGAA
>VWZG01005428.1:153142-166832 GCA_013396735.1 Grallaria varia | reverse complement strand
AAAAAAAAAAAAAAAGATTAGTGATGTCTTTTACTGTCACTGCCTAAAATTGCTTCCTTTACTCTTACTGCTGTCTCACCAGGAATTACCCACAGAAGGCAATTTATTCTTATGAAATTATATTATATTTTAAAGCACTAATTAAAATCACCCTCCTNGGAGGCAGGACCTAATTCACCGAGTAACTGCATTTGTCTTCTTTGATAAGTAGCATCTATTTTCAAACTGAATGTGACACTGCACTACCAAATCTCTGCCATTTAAAGCTACAGATTGTTACCCTGAGATTGTCATCTGTCAGGGAACACAGGAATTGCCAAACTAGATTGCAATTTTTATTCAGCTCTGCACAGATTCTTGACTTTAGTGACATTCTGATTACTGCTAATGATATGAGGGGTGGAAAAGGATTTCCTTTTAAATTTGCCACATTCTAATTTGGTTGAACTTCTTCTTGTTCATGTACTCTGAAAATAAGCATAATTGAATTTTTTACACCATCCTATTTTTTTTTGCATTTTTATTGTGTATTATTTCTCACGTCTTTTTTTAAAGCAAGTTGTCCCAGTTGTTTCAATCTCCTTCCAAGCAGGAATTTTCTTTGTCCTAGATTTAATTTTGTAAACAAGGTATGTATGAACCTATTTGTCCTCCTTTTTTTTTCCATAATGACAAAACAACAAGATTAATATGTCCTACAATGCTGTTCAATAAGTTTTGCACTGATTCCTATCAATGTAAATAGAAATTCCGTTAAAAAACTGTGGGCATATACATCTCAGAGAGTTCTGCTTAGCAGGAATGGACACTCTCCTTTGAAGACTTTAATTAGCAGAAATTCAGCAACTTATAAATACTAATTAAAGAGTTATTAAAATTAAATCACATTAAATATAATTTATTTCTGACAATTCTTTCAAAACCATGGCTGACAGAAGTTTAGACTCTCTTTCTCAGCATTCTCTCAAGGAGAAACAAATCAGAACCAGATATGCAAATTTCAAATTTACTCACTTTTTACTAAGATTGTGAGTCCGAAATAACTTTTTTCTTTTATAATATTTATGAAATCAGGAGTAGCATCTGTCCTCCCTAAACTGTTTAAACATGAAAATTATAATTTCATGTCCAAATATCCAAAATAAGTGCTTTCAAATATTCCAATATAAAAGGCATATGTCATACCATTGCATTCCATTCATCTTAGTGCTGAAGACAAATGTTCTTCACACATGAAACATGATACTAGAAATTTAGGAACTTAAGTAATTTTCTCTTTTTTAAAGGGTTGATCCATACTTTTTCAGGGTTTTTTTTTTGCAGCTATTGCAAATCATTATGATCCCATTTTGTCCCAACACAAAGTGAAAAATACTGCCCATACATACATCTTCAAGAGTACTGACTAATTGAAAGACCTATGTAATACCCCAATAGAGGCTAATATTTGTTTCCTTTAGTAGTTTTGAAATTAAGTACTACTGGTGTCCCTACACTCTCAGTTTGGATTTCTCCCTCTATTACTCCAAGGTACTAGTCCTAGGCTGCCTGTGTGTCTACTATTTCAATACAGTAACTGCTCTGCCATACAAACCTGTATATGGTCCAGGGAATACAACATTCTAGGGACAACTCCAGTTTATCATTTGGGACAGGGCTTGGTGTAACTGGAAATACTGTAACATGCCTGTACACAGATATTCCTTGGAAAAGTTATGCATATATATTTATTTATACTGTCTTAATGACAAGCAAGAATGCTTTGGTATTGAAGAATGGAGGCTGATTTCAGAAGTGCTGCAGGTAGTATGGATGTGGCTATAGGGAGCGCTATACATTCCAAAGGTCCCAAATATTAGGACAGACGATGCATTTGCAACAACATGAAGTAGCCTGAAATTCCATCATCCAAAATTCATCCGTATGGAATCTTATAATGGTTTATTTTAGTTGCACATCGTTTTCCAAAGGTTTTATAAACTGAAACAGTAACCTCAATAAATAGCTTCTACCTCATAATACTTTGCCTTTTTTTTTTCTCAAAACGTATATTTTTCTTTCTATTCTGTCCACATTCACACTGCTCTGAACATATGAGTAAATATGGTCTACATTTAGATCTAATAGGGACTAGAAGAATTAACTGGTGAATACACTGTTGTCTTCCTACACACATAATGAAATGTAAATATAGGTACCTGTTCCACTTGAGATTACAGAGTGAAGGAAGCATAGGAAAAATTTGAAGTAGGCAATATCAGTGCAATGGAGGAAAAAAATCTAAGTGTCAATTTAACTGCACAAATATGTAGGGTTCAGAGAGCAAATAAAGAGACATTGGAATATCTTGAAAGGTCTACCATGACCACCATGGATATATTAAACCAGGTACTGAATTAAAAAATTCCCTCCCCCAAAATCTGTGTCTTTCCTTTGTAGTTCAGGCACAAAAGTGGTTATCCCTTGATTGCAACAAACCTGTCACCTCAAGATACAAGTGCAAGTCACTATTCTGAAATTCACATATGTTTACAGCAGTGACAGAAGCTTTGTATAACAGTCAAAACTTCTCTGAAGGTTTTCTTTTAATTTCTGCGCTTTTTGTTGATCAGCCAGAAGAGACTGTGATATTCTGATACTTAACTATAAACAGGCAAACAAAAGGAAATGTGAGATGTTTGGGGTTTTTGGTTTTTTTTCCCCAAAAGAAAAACAAGGTAAGGCATGTTTTGTTGGTTTTTTTTTTTTTTCTCTTCTTAATTGCTCTTTCTTGATAAATAGCTTTGCAATAGTTACCTCACTGAGGGTCTCTACTGTTCACTAAAGATAATACAGCTAATTACATTGCAGTTTCTTCCATATTTTTAATGAATGACATAATTTTACTTTTTTCCTTCCTTTTGAAATTATTTGCATGTCAAAAATGACAGAGGAGCTCAACTATCTAAAGTAAAGCCACTGATTAGTTTAAGGCTATCTTTTAAGACTGTGTTCTAAGGGAACTTTAAATGTAGATTTTTGTATTGAATTTAGTTTTGGTTCTAAGTACGTTGAAACAATCACTGGACTCAACTTCTTTGCCAGTAACACAAGAATGTTTCTATTTATAGTGTTAAAGTCATGTTATTTTAATAGGAACAAATTTCTTTCAGAATTAAGTAAATTAATATTCCTTGATATAATTCTACAAGTAAAGGAACAGAAAGAAGAACTACATAAAAAAACCCATCCGGGATATGAGAAGGAAAACAGTGATAATTGTAATGCTGTAGTAACATTGATACAGTGAGCAGCACAAATGCAATACAGAAAATGGTCCAAGGTTTGCCATACCTCCCCTTCACATGCAACACACTGTTCAGAAATGTCAGAGCGCTGATAGGCATTGCTAAATAGTGAATTGACTCTTAAATTGCTATAAAGGCTAATCTGAAAGATTTACTATTTAAATTATTCTAAATTAGAGACTGGCTAGTCTTAAAAAGAATAGGACATCTCATCTCTTCCAGCTTCCTGTTGGCAAAGGTCCTTTGAACTGACCCGTGTGTAGTCTGAGGATACACACACTTGGCTAACCCATCATACTTCACGTCTGACTCATCAGCCTAGGCTTCCCTGCTGCAAGCTGTGTCTTGTGAAAGCAATGAACATTGAAGGCAGAGAGCTTTTGGTATGTTGAACCTTTCAATGTGTTTTAAAAAAGACAAAAAACCCCCACAAACAAACAAACAAACAAACTCCAAAAAAAGAAAAGAAAGATATTTCTGCTACTGTGAATCAGTCAGGTTTTAAAACTGGAATTTAAAGTGTAAGATGTGTATATTGGATGTTTTGTGGACATCATTAGACAGCAGCATAAAAGGGCACAAAGAAAACCAGTTTTCTCAGGAAAGGGACGTTGACACATGAGAACTGGGCACTAGGTGGCATCTGAAACATTCAGAGATGTTGTATGACCTGGCAGAGTAACAAACATTTCCTTCTCCATGTATTTCAGAGGTAACAAAATTTCGATTTTTTATATATATTACATATGCTTGGTATATGTATATGTTGATGTATATATACTTAGCTATAGAATTACTATTAGGTGACACTCTAGTGCCCTGTTAGAAGGGCAAATGTTTGATGCGATTGGATCACTTCATTGACCATCTGCTTCTTTTACTCAAAGGACATGCTGTCTCTTACAGTGAAATTCCAGTCTGGCTTCCACCATTATTGCTGGTATGAACAATATGTAATAACAACATTGTTTACAGAAGACATGTTGACAAAGTAAGGTCAATTGTTGTATAAATGTTTGGTTTAGCCATTTTGAGAAAAGAAAGACAGGCCTTAGTTCTGTAATTTAGTTTTCATTTAGAAAGTTTCACGGTTTAGAATTTTCCTTTAGATTACTGAATCATTATTCTCTCCAAAATCTGTATGACACGTTGTTTGGTGGTGTTTTGGTTTTTTTTCAGCACACCATTTTTTGTTAGAATTAATGCCTTTCTTGCATTTGATGGCAAAGCATCATAACCAGCTTTCTGGGATGTCATGAGGACATTACCCAACTCTTCACAGGTCTTTTTTTTACATTCTGTGGTGCATTTCACTTGGTAGGTTGAGATCACTGCTCAATATGTAGGATATATGGTTGTTGTGCAGTGTCTTTGTTTAGTCAGTACTAGATTACTTTTATGAATGTTCTTATCTTTACAACAAAATATCTTCTTTGGAAAACCCAAACTCCTTTTAAGTGTCTCAAGGTCTCAGAAAATCAAGTGAAATTTAAAATCCTTACTCCAAATTTCCATTTAAAGTATTTTTGGAATGCTTCATGGTGCACCAGCATTTATTTCAGACTGTGTATGTCCATGATACAGTTTTTTCAGTTAGCCATGTTTTATTACATTGTATGTTTGTCATTAATAAGTGTACATATTCTCATGAGTCTTAATTTTTGGTAATATAGACAAAATGTAAATTAAAAGTATTTCATTCTAAAATACAACATATCTTACTGGGAATCAAAATATTTATAACAAAATGTCAAAATAAAATTTCCACTCTACATTAGGATGGAAGTGTAATTCCTTTTGTTTACATCCAACTGTACTCAAAGATTGTGCATTCAGCATATTACAGAAAACACTTTTGATCCATTAAGCAAGAGAAAATTTATGATTAAAAGTCTACAACTAATAGTAGTAAAACACCTTTACTTTGCTCATTTTTCTCAGTGTTTATAATCCAACTCAGAAATATATCAAAAATGAAGACCTAGCACAATAAAGTGCTATTCTCAGGGTCATTTTTCTAAACACAATCATCCATTCAAGGTCTGAAGCAGATCACTACCTAATGAAGTCCTTTTTACTAGAAAAGATCTCACTGGCTAATGTTCATCTCAGGTATAATACGAATTTTTTTATTAAAAATGTTCAGATGTGAGAACGTTTAAAAATACTAGGTCAAGGATATATTCATGATTCTGCTTTTAATAGTACTTAGCCTGATAATTCCACAGTGCTGAAACACATTATGACCTCTTGACTCCATTTCATCTGGTGAAATAATAGAGCATTACTGATCGTGTCCAAATTACTTACATAAGGATTCATTAACCAGGCAATACAGTGTGATCAAATTAATGGATAGCAATGTGAATAAACATCTGCCACAGGCCACTCATCAAGACCAAGCTCAAAACCTTTGAATAGCTTATATTCCATAAAAAAATTGTTTATATATCAGTGTTGAGCTATGCCCCCACAATATTGTACGTTACAATACAGTCATCTTTCCCCATGGGACAAAACGTTCATTCTACTTCAAACACAAATAATTTAAGTCTGCTTTTCCCAGCTATTCCAACTTTCCTTTTCATTTTTAGTAAAAATTTACAGATGTTCTTCACATTAGAAACGATTGTTTGTAATTGCTACTTTATTTCAGTATTATGCTATCATTTTCTTAGTGAAAGAATTAACATTAGAATCATAGAATTGTTTGGTTGGAAGGGACCTTAAAGATCATCTAGCTCTAACGCCCCTGACATTCCATTTGACCAGGTTGCTCAAAGCCCTATCCAACCTGGCCCTGAACACTGCCAGGGTTGGATCATCCTAAATTCTCTGGGCAATCTGTTCCAGTGCCTCATCATCCTCACACTAAAGAATTTCTTCTTAGTGTTGGTGTTCAGCATTCTATTATCACCTTCATTGCATGGGCTTGTGCAGTTCTTAGAGAACATCTCTCGAGTCTCAAAATTTTTGTGCTTTGCCTTATGCTGGAGGCAAGTTCCCTGGCACATTTGGTTGGAAAAACAGTTTCAGAATTCTGAAGCACGGAAGAATGAAAGTAGTGTATTGTCTGATGAAACATGATTTCATTATGCAGGAATGATTTAAAATGTCTGAAGAAAGAAAGAGCTATCGAGCTGATTTATGTTCTAAAGGCAAGAATCACTTGGCATAGGGGGCACCGCTTTATACAAACTGTCCTTTGTGGAGGTTGGGGAAAGCTGTTAATTACCTTTTCTTTTTTTCCTGCTAACAATGAAGAAGTAAATGACATACCAATATGCATGATTCACTTTTCACTCTGGGCCGTGGATTATTATGGGTATCTTTCCCCCCTCCCCCCCCAAGACATTTTAATATCAGAAAGTGCTGTTTGCAGTTTCTACTCTGAGTCTTGCAGGAGCAGGGATCAAACAATTTGCTTTGTTATTCCTGCTTTAAAATAACTGTTTTGAGACATAAGTAGCAAAAGGCATTTAATCTTCTTTCATAGATAAAATGATGGAGAGCATCTGCTGAGTAATCCATGTGATGTAGTAATATTAAATATCTTTCTTTAAAGTCTCCTTTTTTAACTAATATAAGCTTGAAATAAATATAGTCACCCTTCATGCTGGCTGCCAGAATAACAGCTGCTTTTATTCCTATCCTTTCTCGTTACCTGCTGTGGGTCATTCCTCTCTTGACTAATTTCGTATTGGAATGAGTAGAAGTGGTCATAATTTGAGGGGAGAGAAAACTTTATCATTAAAATAATTCAAGATTTTAATTAACTTCTCATTAAACCTCTGTGTAGGCCACCATTTCTCTGGCTATCTCTACATGACAGGTTAATATTGAAAGAGCTGTGACAGTCACGCCTCTGAACTTACTGGCATTTCTATTTTGAGAAATTACTTGAACAACACCCTGTCAGCTTCTATTTTTAAATAGTTTCAATATTCTCTGCTTTTATTGAGAAAAAGAAAATTGTTCCAGGAAAGGCCTGCTGCAGTACTGCACAAATCACTGTTTGACAGAGCTTATGAAGTGTTCGTTGTGGTGCTAACTCTATGAAAGATCATATATATTACAGAGATCTTTGCAAAACTTCTTTAAAGAGTGACAGATTGGTACGTTAGAAGAGCTAAACAGCGTCAAAGAAATATATGTTATACAAGTAGGCTGTTAACACAGTGTGAAATGGTAAGGAATACGCAGAAATCTATCCTCTGGTCTATATCTGACATGTTCAATCATGGGATATAGAATTCTACTTTAATGTATGAGGAGAGAAAAATGTTACAAGTGTCAATTGACAGACCAAAAAAAAAGATACTAATGAACTGATGAACGTTTCAGGTTTTTCCTCCTTTTTCCTCTGCAAAATATAGGTGAACAGGAAAAATGAGGAGAAAAACCCATTCTTACTTTGTTTCTCGACAAGTTTAGAAAGATGTGTTTTCATTCAGGGAAAAAGTCTATTTTCATCAGACATATTTGTCACAATTGGAGCACTTTTGTAATTAGCATTGACTTATCATCAGATGTTTGCTGCATAAATGTATTGAGCAAGGAAATTGACAGTTGTCCAGACCTCTTGGTTTGCGTCTCAGCACCCGGGATGCTCAACTCAATATTTTGCCTTGGTTAGTTTGGCAGTGAACTTTCTGGATGTTAGTAATGACACGGGGTAGCATCTGGAAATTCTGAAAAACTTTTATTCTTTATCAATTAACCAAATATTTACTAACAGTTACAAGACACTACAGGATTACAATGTTGATTTGATCTGTGTAGTGTTCATTTCAACGAAAATCAAACAAGTCTTCATTATGACATATTTTCTTCCCTCTACATATAAGTTTCATTAAGAAAATAGAGCTATCAACTCTTGTTATAATGGATTAGTTTATATAAGCTTGAACTTTTGACCATACTTTTGTGTCTCTCTTTTTTCTCCAGTGGTTTATTTCATTTTAAATCTCTTACTTAATTAAGTTGAATAATGATCTGCCTTCTCTTACATCAGCAACTTTTTCGCAAAGATACTGGGAATATGCTGGGACATAGGCAAAAATGTGTAATCTCTCAACTGCAATGAGTATGTGTATTTCTGCTTTCCTATGTCATATTTATATGAGGATTTAAGTATAAAGTACAGTTATGGTAGAGTTGACTACTGTTGTATTTAAGAGAACTGTTATAAAAAGGTAACAAAACCTAAATTAATCAGATATACAAAATTGGAGATAAATTGTAGATAGCATGTCAAATTTATACTCTGATCCCCCTCACTGAGTTTTACAAAGCAATTTTTAATACAGTTTAGAAAGGTTCAGTGTTAACGGTTGTACATTAGTTCTGTCATCATCATGGCTGTGTTTCGTGAACAAAGATTTGGGAAGGGCTCTACCCATGCTTGCTGCAAGCGCACTGATGGCTAAAAAGGACAACATTAGTTATGTAACATACTGAAAAATAGATTGAGGGTAGAGGATAAAAATCCTTATTTGTTTATAATTTTTTATTTGCTTCTTGAAATAAAAGATATTTGGAAAATAAATTATTTACTAAATTCAGTTACAAACTCTCCTTAGCAGCTGTTTCATGGCCTTGCTGCATTGCAGATATAAGTAACAGTGTCCCCAAAACTAAAATTTATGGGGTTATTTAGTTATTGAAACTTTTAAGTTATTTAGTTGTGTTTGAACAAAAGCCGAACTATGTGAAAAGATATCAAGCTCCAGGTGAAAATGGGCTTACTATTCTTGATGATGAAGTTCACTATGATTGAAGAAAGAAATAATTTTATTATTATTATTTTCTATATTTATATGTTTATGTGTGAAGGGTTTGTACTTAGATACTTATTTAAAATTTACAGATGAGAGAAAATGTCTCAGAAATCGCTTGTTTCTAAAAATAGACAGGTCAAGTGCATTTTTGGTTATGCAAAGCCAAACTGGTATAAAAAAATTTTCTTGGAAAAGTATATTTATTTCTCTGTACTTCTTTCTGCTTCATCTTTACTGGAATCAGTCTGGTCATGGTGGTGAAAATGGAAAACAATCCCCAGAACACCTCAAGACTTTGACTGTGTCATCAACTATTCTACTTGCTCTTCAGAAGTCAGTGCTGTTTTCAGCAGTGCAGTCCTCTGGCTCATAGTCCAGACTCAAATTCCAAGAACATGTCAGATTATCAAACAACACTGAAGTGGCCTTCTTCACCACAGCATGGAACTAAAGGGCGATGGTTTCACAAAGGCTTAGAAATGGATGTCAAGGCAACCTCAAATACGTATAAATCCACAGATGGAATTCAAGAAACCAAACTACATCACCTCAGTTCCTACTGAAATCCCTTCCTAAATGCAACTCATTTCTAATTAATAATCCGTTCTATAAATTTTAATCCTGACTGCTCCTGGATCCACTTGACTGACCTATTGATAATTACATAATCTTCACTTGACAATGCAATTAATATCTATTTATATTTCTACACCTTCAAATTCTTTAACTCATCGGATTCTGGTTGCTTCTAGTTTAAGAAATAATGTTTTCATTTAAACACCTCTCTACCCTTAACAAGTGGAATATTCATACATAATATGTGGAGTATATGACAGATATGCTTCACAATACAGGCTTTCCTTTTGAACACTAAACAGACAGAAATTTTTCTGACAAATCATCTGCAAAAAGAACAATAAAAATATTCTAATTTATTAAACAAATTCATACATCCATATGTTCATATCAGCTCTTTCTGATGTTATTCTTTTTAGTTATCTATTTTCTGCTGTGAAAACCACATTAGCTTCAGGTCATTTTAGATGATTTTAAATTATCTGAGTCAACAGTTTACAAGATATACAGTAGAGGATAGTGACACAATTACTGGAATGTCTAGAGGGCTCACACGGTTGATTTTTTTCTAAAAAGCCTTTCAAATTTTAATTTCTCAAGGATGATTCTCTTCTTTAATGACAGGTTAAGATCTGTAGTGCTAACCGTACTATAAGTAGATGAAAGACTACTCAAATGCCTTCAAAATGGCTGGAAACCAAAATTACTGAAAGAATTTTTATTCAGTTATAAATTTTACACATTAGGCATGAATTTCATCATTTTCAAGAAAATGAAAATATAGAATTATAATGCAGAAATTATTTTCAAGTTAAATGAAGCACAAAGAGGTGGTGATAGGAAGGGAAAAATATAATATTTTTTTAAAAAAAATCTATCAAAAAAGCTTATTACTCCTTTCCTTCTCATTTTACTAATAATCTTTCCGTTTCTGTGAGAGACAAGGAGTTTCTCCAACTGCATCCTCCTTTCCTCCAGAAGTACTTCCTGACAGTCAGAACAAGTACAGGCCTTGCCTTATGTCATGTGTCCCTCCCTTGGTGTCAGCAGCAGGACCCTTGGGATCAGAGGACAGCAAGGACCCTCAGCTCACTTCCAGTGTTTGGTCTAACTCATTTGGGGAAGCAGTGAGAAGCTTTGTCATTGAAGCACAGAAGTTGGTTTCCAATGGTTTGACAAGGTACAGTGTTTTCTGGTAACTGACCTTTTCATAGCCCCAGACTCTGAGAGGTTAAAGCATTTCCCTGCTGCCTAGACAGTCTCACTAAGCTTGGGCTCTCTACAGTATGTTTTTTTTCTATGGTAGTCACAATTAGACAAGGTAATAAAAGGCACAAATTTACCTTATCAAATTTTCAACATCATCTCTGAGAGTGTATGAAACTTATAAAACATTTCAAGGTTTTCAGACAGGAAAAAAAAACTTCACAGAAACTACAATGTGGAAAATGGGGAAAAAAATTCACTTTAAACATAAAGTTTAACATTATAAACAGCAGAACACATGAGACACCTTTATTAAATACCTCTAAATAATGATAAGTAATCCACTCTACAGTATTTCAGTGGAAAGCAATTTCTCAATATTAAATACTACAAATAACCTGAACAATTTTTTTTATTTTTTAAATCACCTGCAAAGGTAATGTTGAAGAAGCATTCCATGAAGTTACGATGTAAACATGGCACACCATGGGAAGTAGATTAAATTAATCATTTAAATATATCATGTGCATGAAATGTATTCAGATAAGAATCTCTATTGTTAATTAACTTTATCAATATATCCTTCATGCAGTGATATATGATTATCTCAAACTTTCTCATTACGTAAAATATTTCTCAGCTGACCTTGCCCATTTCTTAAAGAGACTGTTATTTTGATTAAAATCAAACTATTTTGAGATGGTTTAAATTTGAAGAATGTTTACTTGGAAGAACTAATTAGCTTTTAGTTTGTTAAAGGTGCTTTGATACTTGTACTGGCAATTACACCTTCCTAGAACTCAAAGTTACTTTTTACTCAATTGAGAGCTTACTTGACGTTTAATTTTCCTCTGCATTTTGGCTTTCAATAGTCTTGCTTTCAGAAACCTTTCTTGGTCAAAACTTACGGGTTTCTCTTCCTGGAAATGCCATTCAATTGCTCTTTTGAAAACACTTCATATTGTACAGTGCACTACTTATATACTGTTTTGGATTAAGTAATGAACAAAATAATTTTTCATGAAGCTTGTATCTCATTTTTCCCTGACTTGTCTGTTTCCAAAATGTTTTAACTCAGGATAATATCTTGAAATCACTGAGAGAAATATAGTATCTAAAATGAAATACATTATTGGGGCATTGTATCTTTCATTTCATTAATATAGTTCATTTCTAAATAGCTTGGCAAAATGAATAACTCATACTGTATTTGGCGAGGATATTTGATTTAATATTGGTAGTGGCATGAAGGTATCGTGACATTTTTAAAGGTTTCCTTGGAATCAGTTTTCTATTTCTATTTTTCTGATTATAAGAATAATTTAGTAATCCCATAATTTAGCGCTATCTCTAAGGAAAAATTACCGCTAAGGAGAACTATTGCAAATGGGTCTTTGAGCAGCAATCTGGGAGAATATAGAGATTTTGCATATAAATTGAGACACACAAAGGCTTGCTGTTAGCTCTCTCATTATCATCAGGCCGCATTATTCATTGCAACTTGCTATCCATCCTGCTGCCACAGACATGAAGAGTTCTGTAGGCAACAGCAAAAGACTTTGAAGGCACAGAGTTTGTTGTGGTTTTTGTTTTGGTTTTTTTTTTTAATGTAGGGACTAATTCTACTATCAAATGCACATACTTGCATGTTCTAAGCATGTTAAAGAGAATGCAAAATAGAATCACAGCAGAAGAGGATCCGTTATAGGTGCAGCAGAACTAAATCTCTGCACTATATTACTATAGTAATTACTCTCCCTTCCTGCCTGTATTTTTCTTTGATGTTAATAATCATTAATCCTTGTTTTTAATTAGCAGAGGCAGGAAAGTGGTATTCAGGGTCTGTTTTCTGCAGGAATGAAGGAGGGACAGTGTTCTGTTTACTGTAAGAAGCAGAGGAAGGATACATGGCTTATATTTGTTGGTATTTTGTGATGTTTTCATGATGAAGAGTAACTTCAGTGATGGGAGAAATAATGGAGCCATGGTGTCTTAATGTGCAAACTTTTTTTCTTTCATTGTCTTCAGTGTCAGAGAATTGCAATATTAGGGATCCTTCAGATCTTTATATATTTCAAGATATTGATTGTAATATGCTTCATAATAGTCATATTATTCATAATTTTAAACAGCAAAGTAAAGATCTCATCAATGCTGCAGTAAATTTAAAATAGTGCAGATGTATTGACTTCAAATTGGGGCAATTGCCTCAGGGTATAGGTTAAATTTGTATCAACAGCATCACTAACTCGTATTTTGCATTTATATCAATTTCAAATTAAGCCAGATTTTGCCTAATATATTTTACAGACTAAAGAAGCTAGTAGCTTAATATAACATTCAGTTATTTCTCTGCAGTTAGTATATCATTTGCCCTCATCCCATTCATTTACCTCTGCTTTTTTTTCTTTGCTTCTTTTTATATGTCTTCCAGAACAGTCATCTCTTGAATGACTTGAGAAATCAGAGTCTAAGGTTAGAAGTGGCATGTCACGAACATTCTAAAACTTTGGTTTTTTAAACCTCAGATCAACAGAGTTAGATATATTTTAAGATGCCATCTGGTAGCTTTAAACATAACAACATAAATTTTGAAATTAAAAGGTTTATTTATTAAACAATTGTGGCTATCTTAACACATTATTCATTTGCTAGTAGCGGTGATTTGCATGAAATTAAGATTATTAAGTTGCATTCAATTGATTTGTGACACTACACCAGTAATTGTTCTTTCATATTTAATGTATATCATGTGAAACTGTACAGACAAAAAGAAGTTTCCTAATGACCTAGAAACATATTAATTAACTTAAACTATGAATCAGAAAGGCAGACTACCAT
>VWZG01005428.1:109743-146977 GCA_013396735.1 Grallaria varia | reverse complement strand
ATAATATATTCTAGAATTGCCTCTTTTTTTTTTTTTTTTTTTTTAAACAAAAAAGTTCTGCTAATGAGCTCTCAATGATTCATTGAAGTAGATGAGCACTTCCAGAAAAGTTAAAAGAATGAGCCATCTATTTAAGAAGCTAATGTGCCACAGGGTAAAGACAATAGTGTCTAAACAGAACAAGGCACAAGTCCTTATTGATAGTAATAACTGCTTAACCATGGTTATGTTTTTCAGAGCTGGTATTTGGCCAGAAAAATTAACAGAAAATATGCAAATAGTTTGCTGCATCGAGTTTTTGCAGCTTTAATTAATGGAATTTAATTAATTTACTTTCTAATGTTGGTCCAAGAGGAATGAACATTCGAGGAGGTATTCTGTATTGGCAATGTAATTTAGACATCTAATCTGGGTTTATAAACTTGAAGTAGAAATACACACTCTTAGCTCTTTGTCTTGTGTATGGTCTGTAACATACTCAACTTGCAAACCATTCAAGGGGAGGAAATGTGTTTTACAGAATTTCCAAAAGTGACATGTAATTTGATGATACTTTTGAAATATCTGAAATATAATTCACTTCAGTTCACTTCATAAGATGACAAAGTGATGCAATTACATTTTTAAAAGAAAGGAAAATTGATATTAATAATAAGTTTTTTGTACTCACTATCTATTGCATCAAATTTAGAAGAGGCCCTAATAACTAGAGAGTTACCATAGTGCAGTAATATTCTAATTGACTGAACTCCTACACTACGTGTGTATATATATATATATATATACATATATATATATATATATATTTCTGCATTTAAGTTTATGCCATGCAATCAAGAGGCAAACTAGCAGCTGCATAAACTTTTAAGCCTCAGAGGCGGGAATAGGCATATAAAGAGCTTTTTTGCTCGGTTTCATAGAATCACGGAATCACAGAATTGTTTAGGTTGGAAAAGACCTTTAAGATCATTGAGTCCAGCTGTTAATCCAGCACTGACAACTTCACCAGTAAGCCATGCCCCTAAGTGCCGCATCAACAGGTCTTTTAAATACCTTCAGGGATGGTGACTCCACCATTTCCCTGAGCAGCCTGTTCCAGTGCCTTACAACCCTTTCCATTGAAGAAACATTTGCTAATATCCAATATAAACCTGCCCTGGTGCAAACTGAGGCATTTCCTCTTGCCTTGCTGCTTGTTACTTGGAAGCAGAGACAGACCCCTATGTTACTACAGCGCCCTTTCAGGTGATTGTAGAGAATTACAAGATCTTCCTGGAGCCTCCTTTTCTCCAGGCTAAAGACCCCAAACTCTCTCAGGCTCTCTTCATAAAGACATGTAACTCCAGACCCTTCATCGGCTTTTTGGCCCTTCTCTGGACCCACTCCAGCCCTTGCTGCTCTTTGATAATAAAATTACATTTAATGAAATATACTTCAAGTCAACTTCAAAATCTGTCTGTATTTCTAGGGGAAAAAATCCTTCAGGAATGCACATTCAATTTTCATATTAAACTAAGTCATTAAAATTATTACTCTTGGTTACTTTGTATGGGTTGCTTAGTATTGAGCCATAAAATAATTGAGGCTGAAGGAACCTCAGGAGGGCTGTAGTCCAACCTCCTGCCCAGAGAAGGGTCAAGTAGAAGATCAGATCTCAGAGGGGAGATTTCAGAACCCTTCTGGGCAATTTTCAGTTAGTATATTTGTCTTTCCATTCACTTCAATGAAGACTCTTCTCACCAGGCTCCATACAAGTGTTTGGAGAATGCTCTGTCACTTCCCCATCCCCAGCCAACTCTTCTCCAGGCTGAAGAAGCTCATCTCCCTTAGGCTTGGAGGGTAAGTGCTCCATGAGGACAAGTCCTCCCTGAACTTGCCACAACTTATCAGCATCCTTCTTTCGCTGAGGATCCAGCTTTGAATGCCAAATTACAAATTTAAACCTGTGGAAAGGGAAATATTATCTTCCCACAATTTACTGACTACGCTTGCGTAGTAACCCAGTATGTTATTAGCTACCATTTCTTCCAGGGCACACTATCGACTTCTGTAACAAGTACTTGAAACTTGCCTTTATTCCTTTACATCCAATACGTGTTTCGCAAAATGACCCACTAACAGAAAAGAAGATTTTACGCCCAAAGGAATGAACAGGAGTTCCTGATACAGTAATTTTCTTTTTAAAGAGGGTATAGAATACCTATGATAGTTTAAGGAAAGAAAAGTATTCTGAAGAGTCTGAATGGAATCATAGAAAAGTAATTGGTTTATTTTTCCTGGAAGTTGACCTTCTCTATGATGTGAAAATCAACACTCCATGTATCTTACGATATTTAGTGGAAAGATAAAAAAAGTCTGTAGCTCAGGCCTTGAAATAAAACCTCTGATTTGCTTCAAAACTCTAATGGTATTGCCCTTTAACAATCTACTGTTAAAACATCTGGATTTATAAGCACATATAAGTTTGGGTTGTATACCAAACAAACAGATTGAACTGTTGCCACAGAATAAAGACCAACTGACTTTGAATAGATGCCCAGTCTGTTGCAACTAATTAGTTCTTCCTTTAGATTGTTCCTAAATATAACATTTATTCTGTGTTGAAAAATAATTAAAATCAGTTGATGGCCATCTTTGGAATTCTGTATAATTTCTGGGGGAAGTGTAAAGTAATGTTTATGTTCTCCTATGCTACACTTAGATTAAAACTAGAAGATGATATACATTTTAATCTTAAAATTTTATTATTAAAATGGTTTGAGAACAATTAGAAATATTCATTACAAAAAACAAAAAAAGGAAGCAAACTGGAAAGTCATTTTGGCTTTGCACTTCTGAAACAGTATAGGGAAAATTTAATACCTAATATGTTGAATTTTTCAGTTTTCCTTGCTTCTGAAAGATCTATGAAAAAATTAATTTATACAATTATTAATTAATTTAGTTATATTCCAAGAAAAAAAAAGTGTCAGTGGATCAGATGAACTGTAATGAAGTCCTAATTTTTAATCAGGAATGGAGACACACATATTTAGGCTGATCCGTAGACCATATCATTAAATCTAGAGCAACACCAAGTAAACTCTGTGAATAAGTTTCCTAGCTTCAGACTTTCAAAGAAGGGGACAAATTCAGAAACAGGCTGAAAGCTATTCTTTTCTTTGTTGTAAGAAGGCTAAAACCACAGGAAAAATCCACCAGGAAATAACAGGGGAAACAATCAGACAAATTGGCTGTGAGTAGCAGTACAGAAAATTTTTTGACTCATCCTAGTGTATTGAAAAGGAAAGGGCGAACACAACTGAGATACTGATGTGGCCTTTCAGCAGTCCCACCAGTTGAAAGTCTCGGGTGCCCGAGGGGTCAATGCAAAGTTTATCTCCTTGTAAAATGACAGATTATATGACAATGATTTAAAATGGACTAACAGTTCTGGGGAACAGGGTGAAAAATGCCATATCTGTGATCATGCCATGGATTCTGTCAAAGGAGGGAAAAACACACACACCCCTGTGTGTTGCAGCATGGCTAGGTATGGCTTATTTATACACCTACACGTCCTAGTCATTTATGCATCCTTATAGCTAGTAGTGAGAAAAGAAATGGGAATGACACTCCAGAATTGTTTACCTCTGCCCTCTGCTATGCAAGGAGTCTGCAATGACAATACAGGATGTCAACATTAGCACAATAATGTGTATTGTAAGTCTTGGGAAGTGAATCCTGACCACCTAATCCCTCACACATGACGGGATTTATAAACTGATGTAGCAGTGTTTAAAGATGTCACCTACAAAACAGTGTACTGGGATAAAAGGGAAGAGCTAAGGAAAGAATGCAACAGACATCAAAATGAAATCTAAAAAAAAAACCTCCCAAGAAAGGAAACCAATCCCTGAAACCAGGGCAGTATATTTTTCTTTCCATTGCATTTTTGCCATAGGTAGTACTGGCAGTGAAGACTGATGCATATCATGATCATCATGGACAGTTCAGAGCATTCTCTATCAAATAAATGAACTTGAATGAAGTTTTAAAATACAGAGACAGAAAATGAGAAAATAACTCCATCCCTTAGAAGTGAGCGGTGAAAGTATAATCTGAAATATCTCACATGGCTAATAATATCATCATTATAAATAAAATAAAATAATCGAAAAAAGATTTGCAAACTAAAAACCAAAGGGGTTACAGGTAAGAGGCTGGAAAAAGGAGACTTAAATGGGAGAGAAAATTGAAGCAGTCCTGAAGAAAAATCAGCATTATGTTAAGATTTCAAGTTCTTAAATTAATTTTCTCTTTTGTAGCTATTCTCAATCTGTAATACAAATTCAATTTTTGGGTCTTCTTCTTTTTTTCATTTTTAATCTGTCATTTCAAGTCTGTATGGTGATCAAGATGGATTCAAGTGAATATTATATGATAGGCACACTCTATAAACCTTTCATGAAAGACCGAAACCCAAATAGGACAGACTTGCTCCTTGGAGCCTTTGCAACCCAAAACAATCTTGGGAATCCAAGATATTGTGATGCATTTTCTTCTAAGCAAGAATCAGTTTTTGAGTACCTAATAAATTTTCCAGTATTGAAATGCAGATAAGTGTTGAGTCAATTTACAGCTGGAAGATTTATAATCTCCTATTGTCATTCTGCATTACATACGTTGCATCAAGATGCAGTTTGATAAATGTTTTAAATTAAGGTAAATGGGTTGTTTTCACTGGAGCAATGTTTTCTCACACCATCAGTTGTATGTATCTCATTCCTGATTTTGGTTGCTTAGGTTGCTCAGCATTTTTGAGCCATACCGCAGACTAGACTAGAGAAAAGGATGAGGGAATAATATAGATGCAACGAAACTTATTTTCATCCATATTAATTCCCTGATATGGCTCCCTACATAGTCCTGTGAGTGCTACAGCGAGAAGAGAGAGAGAAAGGCACATGACAAGAGAAACCAGACCAAGTCTGTAGCACCTCAGAAGCAAGAGAGACATTAATCAAATTCAAGTAATATTCTCTCCACTCCTTTTTTAATTTCTTCTCCTGTTCTCTAGTTCTGGCTTAATCTCACCAAGTTGATGATGATACCCCTGACAACTTCTCTAATAATGTGCCTATTTATTTAGGTCTATTGGTCAAAATTGAAATGCTTTGCCCACCAATACTGATGTGAGGAACTTCTGTGTTATACGAGTCTTCTCATCATTTAGCAGTTATAACCATATCTGTTTCATCAATGCCAAGCTTCAGTATCCTTTTCCATTTTAATCTTTCAATAATTTCTTCTTTTGATTTCTTTTGTCCAATTAACTCTTTGCTTTTGAACAACTTTTTCTGGGTTTATCGAATATTTTATGCTGAACTTTAAGATGTAACCTATGCATAATAAATAAATAATTGTAATTAAATGTTAAGGAAAGCCTTAGAAAAAGACCTTTTAAGGTAACTCAGACTGAGAGAAAGTAGGTTTAGGTTACATATTGTGAAAAAGAGCATGGTGCTAGTAAGACCGAGGTTGAGGGTTCGATCCCATACAGGCCATTCACTTAAGAGCTGGACTCGATGATCCTTGTGGGTCCCTTCCAACCTGGAACAGTCTGTGAGTCTGTGAAAAACTTTTTTGCTGTGAGGGTGGGGAGCCACTGGAACAGGCTGACCGGAGAAGTTGTGTATGCACCACCCCTGAAAGTGTTTAAGGTCAAGTTGGACAGAACTCTGAGCAACCCGGTCCATTGGAAGGTGTTCCTACCCACAGCAGGGGGATCAGAACTAGATGAGGAGTCTGTATTGCATTGCATCTCAACAGTATGTGCAGTTGGAGTGTATTTTAGGTGTGACAGTAGCAGCATTGTGGGTGGAAGCAGAAAGTTTTTCTAAATGAAGATGCTTCATGCCCAGAATAACACATTCTCATTGCTTGCAATAAGAGCTCTTGTGACAAGTACAGAATTGAGCAATGCTACACTGTAATTAAAGATGACATAGCATGTTGCTGTTTAACAGCAATACTTGTCTATAAACATCTTATTCTTGTCATCTGTCTACTTACTATTACCTAGTGATCTAGATAGACAGGGTGCTGAGAGGAATAAGCATTCAGCACAGACTTTCATTTCTACATCAGCAGTTCAGACCCTGACTCATATGTTCATGTTGAGAAGCCATAGTTTGGTAGCATTTCCTTACCCTGTGATTTCAAATAATTTCCCACAGAATGCATATCTTCATCACAAAGTCAGCTCAGCAACTGCCACTAAGTGCATCAGCGTTGATTATAACTTTAGAGAGACTGGGAATTGAATGCTACAAGTGGCAATGATATCTGGTCCTAAAAGAACTAACAACATGTTGCTTAGAAGCACAGTGACAGAACAGTAAGGGAAGCACAACATAAACGCTAAACTCAATTAAAAAAAAAATCTTTTGGCATACTAATGTTTCAGCTTCTTCTTTAATCATGCAATAAATATATAAGGAAGTCTCCTAGCTGTCTATTTTTTATGAAAGCAGTAGGATTTCTTTCTGATATCAGGTTTGTTCACTTTCTCAATACATACTTCAGATGTTATTTAAAACGGGAAAACTGCAGATTGTGAAATGAAAACCAAATGAAAAGAAAATATGAAAATTCTGCCACAAAACCTGAGCTGATAATTTAATGATTTGGTTTTAATTATTTTATGGCTGTTATTTTCAGAAATTTCTTTTAAAAGTGTCCTACATATAATGCACTGATGTTTTTCAAGTATGTAATCTTCTAGGGGTTTACATAAAATGTACCAAGAATTCATCAAGAATTTAGCATCAATTCATCAAAAATCAAGAATTCTTTAAGATTTTTTTCTTAGAATAAATCTCTGTTTAAAAGAAATAGGTTTGCTTTGGAGTTTTAAAGCACTTCTAATGCAGAGCTGCGTTTTAAAAATGAAGTTCCAAAATTGTGTCAATATTTTATGACAACTTATCCAACTCTATCTATATTATGAATCTTAGATAAGAGGTTTAGCTAAATAACTTTTAGCTGTAACATGCCACTTATCAGCCATGAGAATTTAGAGTCTGCTGTCAACCACCTGACAAAAGAATGTTTTTTTTTTTCTTTTTCTTTGTGTTCTTTGGGTAAGGATTTAAAGGAGAAGAGCCAGAAGATTAATATTAACATATATAAAAATTATAAATTGCTTTCAATTATTTTAAGGTTTTGTTGGCTTTTTTCCAAATTGTAAGGCATTTGACTGACCATCTAGCTCACATTATTATCCAGCCATTCTCAAAACTGTCTAAATTTACACTTGTTTTGCTTGTATGACCTCATAGGCTAATGAAAAATTCTCTGCTAAGAGCTGACCAAAAAAGCAAATATCTTCCAAAACACACTTCTAACACAGATTTGATTTTATTTTAATAGGCAGAGATTTCCAGTGATGAGTAAGCGATTGCTCTTCTCTTCATGTTACAATAAAATCACCATCATAATCACTACTAAATGGTTATAATGGTATCGTTCTGGATAATGTCAGTGACTGCAAAACTGGATGTTTAATTTACAGAACTAAAAAAATGTCAGCTATTTCCAAGCATTTTACATGTCACATAATTTGTACTGAGCTTAGTGGGAGCTACCAAGTGCTCAACAGTATGACTATCTTGTTACAGATCTAAACATCTAAATATGAACTATAAATTTAACTCACATGTGAAAAACAGGCAAACTTAGAAAATCTGTTAAGATGACAAAATGAGTTTCTTCTTAGGTTACAGTTCTGTATTATTGAAATGCATGTTCTCATCATAAATAAATATTTCCATCTGTAGAGTTCCTACTGATTTTTGAAGAGTTTTTAAGATTGCATGCTGAGCGTACTGAACCTGTTCTTGAAGATCGGTATATTTTGATATTACTGATACAGAAGTTACATCAAAGCTAACATAAATCAAAGCCAAAATGCTAACAAATACAAAATGCAGATTGAAAGATTCAGCCATGTAGTTCTGGAGGTGTAAGTGCCACTTTTCAGTAGCTCCATTTTTACGAACTGTAGGGATATTTCAAAGCCTGCTCTTGTGCATTACTACTTCAAAATTTAATTGACCTGTAACTTAGAAAAAGCATGGGGGAGTAGTGACTTACAAACATGGAGCTGCATTTAATTTGATACTTTAATGAGCAGTATATGTTAGTTTCTGCAGAATACTGTTTCCACTATATTGGATTACAGTTATCACTGCTTGTCTAGACATGGGATCAAAATGTGAATCTTAAATTAGATTTTGTCAGGGTATTGTACTTATCTTAATAACATAACAGTCCAATAGCTGGAGAATATAAGTTCACCAAGAAAACCTTGGAATCTCTTGGGAAATTTCTTTCATGACTTGCAGTGTATATTGAATTATTTTTTAAATGAATAATGACACTGAAAATATAAAAAAAAAAAACTAGAGTAAGGCTGACATATAATTAAGATTTCCAATTAATCACTGTCTTAGTTAAACTTCAATACGAGGCATGTATCAAAATGATAAATTACAGTACAATAAGTTGACAAATATGGCTTATTTAACAACATTATTCTGAAAGAAATAAACAGAATGTTGAAATAGAAAGCGGATTTCTAGCAGACTAAGGGAGAGACATCGTGTTCTTCCAATAATTATACATTTCTCAAGGCAGAAGAAATGATAGGTTACTCATTGGTCTTTAACTTTCAAGGAATGACTTTTTTGCAGATGCTAAAACAAATAAATATATTTCCATTCATTTTTTCTGGAACAAAATTGTGCATGTTCTGTGGCTCTCTAATCAATCATTTTTTTAATATATTTATTTTTTTAGATTTATCAAAGAAAATCTAGCACTGAACAAACAACCACTAAAGTCAAACTGCTAATTATGGCAGAATAAAACACCATGTCTATAATCAAGCACATGTGTGTAAGATTTGTTCTTAAAAATTATATGTTATTTTTCAGATGAAAGAACAGGGAAGGGAAAGAGGAGTATATCTAGCTGAATTTATTACGCATTCTCTCAAAAATAGGATGACAAATATTTGGCAGCAGAAACAAACTTTAACTTACTTTTGCATACTGATAACAAAGTGACACAGCCACCCATACTGAGACTCATCCACACGACGTTTGAGAGGTACTAGTGGTTAGATACTCCCTTCTACATAGCACAGTCCCCTGCCTGAAAGCCAGACCTCTAGTCTCGGACTGCGTACTGCTTGCCTGGAGCCCAGATGTGTAATTTCACAGAGCAATTGCTGTTTGCTCAGCCTCACAACTTCTGCTTCTTGCTATTCCCCCATGTGAGTGGTAATAACAGGGCCAAGGGGAAACCTTAAGCAGATCAAAGGTTGATAAGGGATTTTGAGGGGAAGAATGAGGGGCATGTGATCCCTGATGGCGTTTGTAACCCTTTTGACCCTTTTGGTTAGTAGAAGAGCTTTGGCTGAAAGTGCATCCAGCAGATCAATGTCTAGTTGCATAGTTTACTTCAGGGGTTTTGCCTTCTCAATCACAGAACCTCATCTGAAGATGAAGTGGGGCTGCTGGAGTGGGAAGAATTGAAACTACGCGATCAAGGTGAAGAGCATAACTGCAAGTGGACTTCTTTAACTCAAAAGGATGTTCTTTAAAAATAATCTTGTCAAGGGACAGGGTTCTAACTACAGAGCAGAAGAGAAGAAAACTGAGCCCAGTTTAGGAGGAAGGCTGAGAAGTAAGCACTAAAATTGGGACACTAGACTTTAAGACATCACATTTGGATTTATTTGGGGAATTATTAGGCAGAATCTCCAGGGAAGCAATTACAAGGAGGAAGGGTAGGCAGAGAAAGACAGCTGGTTTTTTTTAAATGACATACCAACTATTTTAAGGGGAAGTGAACTTTGGCAAATGACTCATGAGGCTAGCAAGGGACCTTCTTAATGAACTACAACACAAAGAACTACAGACAAAAAAAAAATGGAAAAAAAGGACAGACAGCAAGAAAGATGTGTCAAAGTGGTGCTTCAGTACTTAGGGCCAAAATAAAGAAGGTCAAAGCCCAAGGGGCATTAGTCCAGTTGAGAAGGAGAGGTGTAGACAGTTCTGGCTTTACATTGAGAAGTCAAGTATATTCACATTCTTAAATCCACCCAAAGGTACCAGAACAGCTGCCCCACAGTGACTGAAAAGCTGCTGTCTGTAATCCATGGAAAATTATAGCAATCAGTGGTAGTCCCTCATGACTAGACAGACTAGTGATACACTTGTCCTAATAAAAGCAAGAGGGATCCCCACAGGGACTATAAATTAGTAATCCTTTCCTTAGTTTCTGGAAGTAGCCTAAAGAGCACGTATTTGGAATCCGTCCAACAGCTCTGGGGCCTGGAGGTTTCTTCTGCCAGGCCACAGGACAGAGAGCGAGATTGCTCTGAGAGTTAAAAAAAGATTTAATAAGAAGATAGGACAGGTTGTGGTGATCACGTGCAGGGCTCAGCCAAATGAGTGTACTGACCAGAGCCCTTTGTCACCCAACACTCACAAAATGATGACATTGCAGAAGAATGACACAAAAAAATTAATTATTTGGAACAAATTACTTTATGTTAAGACTTTTAAAAGCCCATATTAAGGAGAAAGAGTACTCTGAAGTGTGTGATTTTATTGCAGTACTTAAGAACTTGCTTAAGAACTCAAAGGGCTCTGTAATTTAGCAGATAAAAGCAGAACAAAGGCCAGTGGCTAGAAGTTCAAAAATCAAAATCAAAAAGTCTTACTTCTAAATGAGGTAGAGTGATCAGTGTAACCAAAGAAAGTTTTCTTAAAGCCTGATATCTTCAAAAGCTACATTTGTTTCCAGGAGTTATTCTTTACCCAAATCCAAATTAGTGTTTGCAGTATCAAGAAAATGGTGTGAAATGGTATAAAAAATAAGCAGGTTAAGTCCACAAGACGATATTTCTTTACTTCTTCTGGTTCTATCCACAAAAAATATCTGAGGTGTTTTGAAATTTTTAATAGAGTTCTTGTTTTGCTTTTTCTTTTCTGGATTGAGGCTAAAGTACCAATAACAGGATCAGGGCAATATCCTGCTATGGTTTATCACAACATAAAATTTGTGCACCTGTATGTCTCTTAGCTGAATCACACTGCAAACACATCATTATAAAAAAAAAAAAAAAAATCACTTTAAAACATGACCTAGTACCATGTCTTATAGCTTCAATATTTATTGAATATTTCTGTAAACTTTTCTTGTTATAACACCCCTTCATTTACTAAATTAATTTTTAAATATTGAAAACAGTAACTTTGCCTTCCCTATAAAAAGGGAGTTCAGAACTACCTACCTCATTGTTGACTGTCTTGAAGAATGGTACAATAAAGTCAAAGTCTGATAAGCATCTTTCATGTTTTCTGTTTCCCTGAATATACAGTCGTTTTATTTCTGCATCATGCGCTGTGGACAGTTGATACAAGTCTATGAAAAGGCATTAGTGGGATATTTTCCATCCAGGCTAGTGTTCCAAGACCAGAAGGATATGCTAGATAATTTTATGGGACTACCTAGACAATGTGGCCAATATTCATACATTCAGACAAAAGACAGAAACCCTAGTGCCTTTGTTTCTTGTTATCCAACAGATTGAATGGAAGTAAAAATAGAGAATACAGATTGCCTTATGTTTAGCATGGTTCCTTGTTAGGTTTAGTGTATTTCACTGACAAAATAAGAGTTTCCATTATGAATGTATCTGGTTAAGCAATTTAATCATTCTCCGTTTTAATTTTCCTTTCCCTTCCTTTGCAAATTCAATTTTATTCCAGTCATATTAAGGGGTTGCTGAAGCAATGCAATGACAGAGAACAGCCATACCCACAATAGTTATGGCAAAATCTAAAGAGCAACAACAAAAAGAGCCTATAATACCTGTCAGGTAGTAAGTCTGGTGACAGCTTTACAGCTTAAAGTCTATGGCTTTTACAACTCTGAACTGGCAAACAAGTTTTCGTGGACTTCTTGTAGAGAGCACTCTAAGACTAAACAATAATTCATTAGTACTCCTTTAAATTTTGTACTAAGTTAGCAGTGATATTATTAGCTTCATACAGCTGGTACTACATGAACCTTACCTAAATCCAAGATTTAGATTATGTATAGCCACATTTCTGAATTCTGATATGAAGGAGAGCTAAAAATAGGTTATCCTATTTGTTCACATTCTCTAGCTCTACATCAACTGCCAAAACTATTTTTAGCATCCACATCCTGGCACACTTAAGTCCTACTAGTATTTCTGATCTACATTCTTCAATAATCCTGTACATTAGCTACCAATTTTTCTTAATATTGCTGAAAGAAATGCATGATAGGTCCATAGAATTCACTGAATGGAAAGCCTATTTTGTTAATAAACACCATCTGCTCCCTTCTTTCCCTCCTTCACCTCCCATTATCCCTAAAGATGTGATCATTCTTGAAATTTTTAACATTGCTCTCAAGCCCCTCTCGAAAACATTTCATCAGAATTGCTGAATTCCACAGCAGCACTCCAGTATAAACATGAAGACCATTTCATTATTTATACAGTGTCTAATAATTCAGTTTTATAATTCAGCTTTAAAATGATGTGCATCAGTACATACAAGAAAAAGTTATATTTCATACCACTATCATAGATAACTGCAATTCACCTCCAGGACATTCAGAGTTTTCACCATAAGGATAATCTATGTATTAAATTCTTTTTTTCTTTGCCATGACCAACAGGATATCACAAAAATGCCCATCATGTTTACCTTGAATAAAGATTGCCATAAATTGTGGCAGTAAATTTCTCAGTGACTTTAGCAATGTCAGCTACCTGCTTAATAGCTGTAAAATAAGGCAGTAAGAACAAAAGCAAGCACTGTTCGGAGCAGGACTACATCCAATGAAGCCCCTTGCTGCATGGGCCAAGCTGCTATGCTGCTTTCTTTCTCAGCAGCTGTATTTCCCCTCCTGTACTCTCAATGAATAAAGCTGCTTATGTATCTTAGGACAACAGGAAATGGAAAAGTGTATCAAATTCTTTTATTTCAAAACAAAATAATCTCATCAGGAATAAAAAATTAACACAGCTACACTGTGACTTAGCCTAAATCATCAAATAGGGGATTAAATACAGCATTTCTCATCCATGTATTAATACCTACGTGTGTTGCACAGAACCTGAAAACTACTAAAACAAAAATGTGACAGAAACCTCTCCAGAAAAAAGGAGGCACAGAGTCAGCAGACTTAGAACTCCTCCATTTCTCCCACCAACCAGCAATGCTGTGTCTCTAGGCAGTAATGAAAATATAAATTACGGCTGGTAATTATTGTAGCTCCAGTTTTTCCTTAAAATCCCTCCTTAATTTTCAATGCATCTCACTGTTTTCTGTTGTCACTGTAACTGTAAATGAAGTCTGTTTCTTCTGTGTAAGCTTTTACTGTTTTCTCTCATGAAATCATTTTTCTCCAGAGGTATTGGGTAGACAGAGAGGTGTATTTATTCGAGGTGGTTTTTTCCAAGTAATAAAGAAATGGAACATAAAGAAGCGTGTGCATAATGCTACCAAAGATAACTCAAATATGACACTTGATATTGAGGAAAGAAAGAAGGTGAAAAGCAGAGATGGAAGGAGAGGAGAGAAGAGTGGTGGGACACAGATTATGATATGGATGTTAGCAGGCCAGAGTGGGTATTTCTGTGGTCTATTGTGTGTTTGGTTTGACTGAATGCAGTTACAATGGCTTACACATGGTGGATCAGCACAGCCTTTTTACTAATAATATAATTCTTTCTTTTCACAGACATATTATTCTCAGGAGGACAGAAAATTAATATGTTTCTCTATGTTATGATCAAGAAAATCCACCATAGATTCATATTTCCCACAGGTACTTTGGTGTTTCTTGTCAGCTTTCAGCTCAACTGAAAATTCGACCAGAGGATGAGAAGTCAGAGAAAGAGATAGTTGTAGGCTTTATTTTATTTTATTTTTTTATAGTGAACAGTAATGCATTCCATATAACCCTCTACCTGTGTTCTCTATTTCCAAGCACTTCAAAGGAAAGTGTTTTAAACTATCTTTGATTATAAAAGGTATGTTGCTTCTTTTTTAAATCACAACTGGATCTAATCCCTTCAGATGTATGTCTCTACTGCTCATCCTATCCCCTCATGCCACCTCTATCATTTTGTTTTATTGGAATGACAGGTTGCTAATTATTTCTATCTTAAATTTCAAATTGCAAATCCATAATGAAGTATGAAATTATGTGGTCTGATATTTAGAAGTACTAAGCACGCAGGTGTTTCATCAGGAAACTAAGAAGGAGCTACTGGGCAATCAAAATTTTTGAAAATTGGATACTAGGTAGAACCAGATCTTAAAATGTTGATTGCAGGGTTATACACATTCACAAAGAGTACAAGAAGAGAAATGGAAATTGCCCTGATGTGATTATCATTTAAATACAGCTATTCTCTCATGTCAAGGAAGGATGCATGAATGTAATGTAATGTAATGTAATGAGTTTTCATTTCTTTGCCATCTGGGTATAAAGACAGGTAGCTTCACAGGAAAACAGGTACTGACAGAAAAATTGACTGAATAAAGTTGCCTTGATGCAGGTCTTAGTAGTTCTGCCTGTGGGAAGGGAGACTTCATTGAACTAAAATTCTAGGGTCTAGCCTCATTTCTTTGGATTCCTAATTTCACAAAAGAAAATTTCAGTTTCAAAAAAGATAAGCATCAAGTTCAAGAAGACAAGTTTATGTTTTGCCCTAAAATGCTGATTTCTGTGGTTGAAAGTAAAATTTCCCTAGACTTGACACTGATTTAAGAGCTCAAGTTCTTAAATTACAATTAATCAGAATCATGTTATTTTAACCTAGAAAGAAACTATGTGAGGTGTCAGTCATATGTGCAAGCTGAAGTCTATCGTTGATCTTTCATTTTAGATTTAATTATTCTCTGTCATAACTGAGATGCATACTGTGTTGCCTGCTAGCATTAGCAGTGAAAAACCTTTTGGCAAACAGTTTATAAGAACAACAGCTCATACCATATACAGAGAATTCAACACACATGAGAAGTATATATTTTGCACAGTTAAAAATCCATAGAAATTGCATATTACATTTTAATAGAACATTTTTGTAATAACACTGCTGCTGAACAAAATTACTGAACATCTGAAAAATTAACAGACTGCAGAGTAGCTACAACGCAGCCAAAACCAGTTACACATAGCCCGAAGTTCTATTTTGTAGACTACCTCTTGTTTATGTGCAAGACAGGGGAAAAAAAATAGTTTGCAACCACTTCAGTTGTTTTCTAAAATAACTCAGGGGAAAAGAAAGAACTGAAAATTATTTTATGTTTTTCATTTCATAGCTTGATATATAGGAGGGAATTTCTATATGAAGTAGCATTCTAATGCATCATACCTGAAGGTAAACTATATTGATGGCTGAAAACATTTTACTAGAGCGACTCGGGGCTGTATTTCTATGGCAACCCTCCATTGCATTACCAATTTTTGAATATTTTCCTAGCTATCAAAGTGTTACTCAGCTAGTTACTTCCTCAGAGATTAGTTTCTGTTGCAAATGGGACCAAACAGGGTATCACGACAGGCCGAACTTCTCCAGGCACTCTATTATAGCTCCTGGCTTGTTGATGGAAACAGTTACTGAAAGCAGAAAGAGCAAGTGTCTTTACACAAACTGCCTTAAAACAAAAACAACAACAAAAGAAATGGGGGTGGGGGTGGTGGGGGAATCAAAACACCAAACCAAAAAACAAAACAGCAAAGAAAAAGAGAAAAACAACAGTTTCTGTTTATATCCTACAGACACAAGTTAAGAGTGCATAGCTCCAGTACCAAGAAATAGATTTAAGAAAGAGAATACATGATAGAAACCAACTCTCAAAACACTACTAAAGTGAGCTTGGTCATAAACAAGGTACTTCCTACAACATAGATAAAATACTCCGAACTTCTGGCCTTCAGGAATACGTGTTCCAGCTCATTTACTTCAGTGTCTGTGTGAAAACTGTAGACAATTGTGAAAATTGCAATAGGGAAGTAGCTCTATGTCAGTTCAGAGAACTGAGTCTGCATTTCTCCTGTGCAAACTTCTGAGAAGGATTCCATCTATAAAACTTGCAGATATAAATTCCACTATCCAGAGAAATTCAAGAGTAACTAGCAACGTCTTGATGTTATTTTAAATAAGCTTGAGTTAGAAGGATCAGTAAGATTATGATTAAGTTTTTCATAATTTAAAGGATTTGTCATTATTAAAGTTAAGATCATAAAATATTTGTGTCTGGATGGCACTATAGATAGTAGAGTTTTAAATATTTTAGTTTCAGGTGTGAATCTATGCATCTGAATGATTGCATGAAAAGCAAACATTGTAAGTTGGATAAGGTTATAAATGTGTATTTGTATAAATTTTTGTGGGATGTTTAGTTTTTCTTGTGTACAGAAAGCAGAAAAAAAAAACCACAACAAAACCCAGAATATTTTGTTAAGAATGTCTTACCTTCATAGTAAACTTTAAACCCATGAGCACTAACTGCAAAGTCACTTGTCAAGCGGAGTGAAAATACAGACTTTGTACTTGTCACAGGTGGAGGAAGATGAAAGCCTGTTAACCTACAAAACAAAAAAGCACAACTCATGGTTAATCACCTGAAAAATAAAATTGTGTGTGGCAGGTTGCTGTCAAAAAGTATTTAATCGTGGAAAGGACAACTGGCTTAAACGCATGGAGTTTATATTACTTGAAAAAATTATTTTATATGATAATTGAGGAATTCATGTTAAATTTGACTGCCTTTCATAGACACTAAACCAGGTAAGGCACATCCGTTTAAGAAAACTGTATTTAATACAGATGGTACAAAGATATAGGAACTGGACTTTAAAAATAGTTCAGATTACCAGTAGGTGAAAAAAATAAAGCAACCAAGCAAATCACAAAGCACCAGACAATTTACACTCTTTAGGGTTATGTTCAAAATTGTATTGCACTGTGTATTTTTACACAGGTCTCTGTCAAAATTTGTAGTGGCTGAATTATTCCACAGGAATATGATGAAAGTAAGGGAACTATAATTTGCTTTAATGAGGGAACTTAATATTATGTAAACTATGCACTTAAACCTCAGAGAAGAAATTTCTTCTTTCAACTCAAAGAGGAAACTCATGGAACATCATCATGAAATCACACATCATAAAGAAAGCACTCTTGCAAGTAATTGCAGGGTTGTTATATTTTGTGGGTTTTTTTGTGTTGTCTGTATGTTTGGTTCTGGTTTGTTCTATTAAAACTACTATGAGACATAGATGAAAGCTTTTTTGTACTCAGCACAGCTGATAAGCTCTGCTGATGCTCATTTCTGCACATTCTTTTCATTTGATGTATATATGACAACGCTTAACTTCCTCCGTTATTCTGCGGAATAACCTCATCAGGGTTCTTATCAGACCAACAAAGTCTATCATACTTACCTGTCAAAAGTGTGTAATGTTGAAGAATTTACCTGCATATACTCACCAGTGAAATCTAGACATATCTTTGGAGCCTAGTTAGCCACGCGTGGCAAATTGTGTAACAGGTTAGGATGACTTATTTTTTTAATGATTTACATTAAAAGTATTTTTAAATATTTGTAGATGAGCCCTTATTTTAATTTTTACTTTGAACTTAGAATTACAGAGAAATTTAGGTTGGAAGGGACCTGTGGAGCTCAGATAGTTACACACCTACTGTTCAAAGTGGGCTTAAAGGCAGAGGTAGTCCAGGTTGCTCAAGATTTACATTTTCCCCTTTACATTCTTAGAACAAATTCACTCTGGTCTTTTATTTGTTTGGGGTCTTGGGGGATTTGTTTGTCTGTTGTTTTTTTTTTTTTTAAATACAACTATATATATCTACCTACACAGACTGGCCCTGAGGACAGTCAAAGAAAAAAGACGAAAATGCTAATATTTTTATTGGAATAAATGGTATATGTATTTAATTTTGCTTGATATCAGTATTACAAACACCAGTGGTGTTCAATGATGCTTTAATACATTTGCTGCTGTTCGTACTGAAATTCAGTCTATCTTGTTCTGAAATCACAAATTAACTGATGAATTATATCCTGCCATTATCATTACGTCTAGTCTCATCAGCGCAAAGGACATAGAATGATGAGAAGCCCAGAATTCAAAAGGTCAATAAATGATTGCTAAAAAAAAATTGTAATTGCAATATTAGCATTTATTGAATGTTTTATTTATTTTTAGTTTTAAGATCCCTTTAGATGAGTTCTACGTGGTGTATCAGTATTTTACCATAAGGCCTATTTGCTGTGGGCATCCTAAAAAGTTTTATGTTGCTCTCTGATGACTGTCTACTTCGTGTCCTTAACAGATACTCTAAATTAACGGGTGTTCTACAGGTGTTTTTTTCTTAAGGAATCTCCAGAAAACAAAACAAAACAAAAATACCCCACCACAATGAAATAGCATATGTATGCCATTGGTTAAAGTCATGACAGGCATGAAAGACAAACGATAACAGTACCACATCACATACCCAGAAAATTTAAAAACATGAACAAAAGAAGCAATGGCCCCTAGAGAAGCATATATACATGTATTTATATGTAGCAAGTCAGCAGTGTGTATATCTAGGAACCTATTCTTTGTTTTGTCATTGGCATCTTCATGAATAATGTCACTAAGCCAAGACTAAAGAATTTATGTTAATAGGAAAAATGAAGACTTATTTAAAGAATATTTAGGATTTGGGAAATGCATTTTTATTTGATTATGAGAATAGAGTTTTGTTCTAACAATAAAACAAAATAATAAAATCACTACATCTCCCAAACACACCCATGCATAATTCTTTGATAAGTCAGTATCAGTGCAATTGTCCCAATAGCTTGGCCATTAACCAATAAATACATTAATCCATTGGTAAATATCAACACTTAAAAATAAGCTGATCTTATGTAAAACAAAACAAATAATTTGAATAAAACTTGAACTTGTGTTACACTAGGTCAACCTGGTATCTACTTAGCTACTCAATAATTTAAAAAAATTGTGGATATAAACTCATACCCAGCAGAAAACAAATACATAGTTATCCCAAAGTATTTAATTTTGAGTGGTACATATGTACAGCTCAGATGGGTAAGGGATTTTTAAACTGAACATATATGCTGCTAGAATGGCAAACATTATAGCTCCTCACAAAAAAACCCCAAACCAAAACAAAAAACCAAACCAAACCAAACCAAAAAAAAAAACCCACAAAAACCACCAGGTCATTTTAAGAGACATTTGATATCATTTATCTTTCAGGGGTGGGCCTTTAATAACTATCATTATGCTGCAATTATTCAGAAAGGATCAGCGTGTTTCTTTAATTTGGTTCCTACACTTAAATTGAATTAGAGAAATGTAGAGGTTTTATTTTTGGTTTAGTGGATGTAAAATTAATAAAAATTTTTAATAAGTAAAAATTCACATGCAAATATCAGTAAATTATTAAAGATTTTCAGAAAGGACTGTAATGTAATTTGTTCAAACAATTGAAATAACCTAATACTTGATTGTTATTCATTGGGTACAACAGGACATTGACCTCAGAGCTTAAGTCTCATTTGTATGTTAAACTCTGCAAATTATCTTACCTGTTACCTAGAATAGTTTTAATTGCCATTTAAAGTGGAACATAGCAAGCACAAAGTAACTGCAAGACAAAGATGTCAGGTATGCAGCAAAATACCTGTAAGATAATGTATGTCCACATGCCTGATTGCCACTTATTCAGACCAGTCACAACTCAATGTCTAACTGAGTACCCTGGTAAAAGTAAAACTTCAGGTGCAAAACAAGCTGTAATCCCCTTAAACTGGTATCATCTGCATATTAAAAATGTTTAAAATTTAAACTTCCTGTAGTAGCTGAGGGGTTTTTTATCTACAGCATTTTTCCATCATATGTTCTATTTGCATATTTTATTCCATTTTTATCAACTTTTGTCAAATTTAAAATACCAATGGAGTTATTCAGGTGATTCTCAACTGCAGTTTTAAACACTGTGAGGTATTTGAAACATCAGCACAGAGTTGGTAGACATGACATTGTTGCAACATGAGATCCATGTGCTTCTGGAGAGATGGAGGCCAGGCAGGATCCCTTAGTGATTCTAGATGTGCCTACATCTTATGTTAGACTCTTCAATCTTTCCTTTATAGTCTACCACTTTGATAGAAGAAATATCTATACTTGGCTTTCTTTTTCTATTTTTGAGTGGGATTTTCATTCACCTGGTCCTTATCTTCTTTCCCCTTTTGATTTTGGAATTGGCTCATTTAGTGTTTCCTGACCTCAAAAAGAGATCCCATAAGCAACTGATAGTGGCTCGTGTAGCCAGAAACCATGGGAGATATATGTCTACAGAAGTTTGAAAAGAAAATACACTTCTTTCTTTCTCAACTATTAAAAGAATAAATTTTGAATGGTGACATTCTGCTTGAGTATTTGATCGAGAGGATGTAGTTCAGCTACAAAGTGTTAGCAAACCTAGAACAGGGATACAAATTTGTAAATTAATAAACTGCATATTAATTAATATATTTGCTTTGTTCGTGCTAGTGTCTTACAAGCTTGGATACAGTTCCTCCAGTATATTTTAGCTTGCGTTGGTAGTATATGAAGAGAGTCACCAAAAGACCACTTGATCTCAATAAACTTTTGATTAGCTCATAGAAATTTTACTGCAGGGAGAGTTTTAGTCTCATCTGAAAGGTATAAGAAATGTCTGTTCCTAATTTATACAAAATAATGCAGAAACATAAAATGTAAAACATGACAACATGTCAACCTATTGTAACTTTAACTGTAAAATTAAAGAGTGTCAAAGCCCATCCATTCTCACTTTTAGTTTGATCTCCAAAGAACTGTTTATTCTTAATGTCATAAGGAGAAGATGGATTCTGAAAAAGAATATGCATAATAAGCAAAATGCCAAGTATGAAATAAAAGTAGGTAAAAGCAATCTTTTTATGCCTTCATTGAGAATATTCCCCACAGATAAAGCCAAATTTTCTGAAGACAACAAAAATGTTATTCCATATTTAGCTGTTTACAGGAAATATGTCTAATTAAATTTTTTTTCCTTTTATAATAACAATGTAACTTTTTTTTTCTTCCATGGTGAAATTTTGGTCTCAGTGATTCTAGGCAAGTTAATAATCTTCAGAGAATAGTATTCTTAAAATCCACAGCACATAAACAAATGCAGCTACATTGCCAGGGGATTTCTTCTGTTAAGCTGACTATAATCCTTCTACCAAATATTCCATTTGTGGTTATGTCCAGTAACTTGTTATCTGTTATTTATGCAGACAGTACCATTTAATATTTGGCAAATAAAAATATCTTAAACTTAATAAGGTACTGCTGGGGCTTGGTCCTGTTGGACTACATGCTGATGAATTCATTATTAGCTGCTGCAGTCCTGCCTGTGTGTTTTCATATTCATATACACTTCTATTAATTTTCTAAGTAGCAGAGACTATATTTACCACCTGACTAGCCTGATGTTACAACTTTAAATTTAGCAATATCAGGTCTTTTGCTTGCCAAACACTTAACATTTTCCCACTACCTCTAAATACCAAAATTATGAAAAAAACCCAAAACAAACCAAACCAAACAAAAAAAAAAAACAAAAAACAAAAAACCCAAACAAAAACCCCACACCCCTCAGCAGAAGGGATTGCTTATTTGCATTTTCTAAGACAAAAGCATGATCTTTTCACCCAATTTCCTACTGCATTTGTTATGATCAGCACCTAATTGACTATCAGGCTTCTTCAGTATTTTTTCTAGTCATAATTTTTTTTTTATTGCCTAGCATTCATCAAATATTTGGTTCTAGGATGCTACCCCCTTACTTCTACATGTAACGGCATTTTCTTATTTTGAATACTAAGATATTAGAGAGAAGATGTGATTACTAAATAAAGCCTGAATTTATATGATCATTGTATTCAATTTGATATCCCTTATTTTGATTGTCATATTTTTGATTGCCCTCTTCCATGGAGATGTAAAATCTAGCATCTGTTTCTCTTTCAGTCTGTTTTGTAGTCTTTTTTGCCTATGTCTCTTCCATAATAATTCATCAGACATGTAAGCATCTGTTCTGGTTTTGACTGATGTAGAGTTAATTCCCTTCTCAGTGACTAATATGGGGTTAAGTTTTGTATTTGTGCTGAAATCAGTGTTGATAATGCAGGGATGTTTTTATTACTGCTGAGCAAGGCTTACACAGAGCCAAGGCCTTTGCTGCTTCCCATGCTGTCACTCTGGTGGGGGGGCTGGGGGCGAATGTGGAGTTGGGAGGAGAGACAGCCAGGACAGCTGACCTCATCTGACCAAAAGGATATTCCACACCATATGGCATCATGCTCATCATATGAAGCTGGGGAAGAAGAAGGAAGGGGAGATGTTTGGAGTGATGTTTGTCTTCCCAAGTCACCATTACATATGGTAGGGTCCTGCTCTCCTGGACATGGCTGAACATCTGCCTGCCCATGGGAAGCAATGAATTCCTGTTTTATGAGGGGCAGCTTTTGCTTTCCCTATGAAACTGTCTTTGTCTCAACCTATGAGTTTTCTCACTTTTACCCTTTAGTTTCTCTTCCCCTTCCCACTGGTGGGGGAGTGAGGGGGTGGCTGTGTGGAGCACAACAACATCTCTGATCTCTGAACAGCAAACTTTGCATCTACCAGCAGAAGTCTCAAAACCTCTGAAAACTATTGAAGTAGCAATAGCAGTCAGCCGTAAGTGATAGTCAACAAAAAAAGCTAGGAAAAGCAAGGTAATACGCTTTTAAAAATTAAATTATGCATTTCGCTACCAAGATCTTTGAAACAAAGTGTCTTCTATGTCATTAAATTCATTATTTAAACATCACCACTGCTTTTAAGTATACGAAAGAGTAATTAAATACATTATTTTAAAAAATAAAGTTATGTACACCTCTTAACTACATATATCTTTGCTTTTGAATAAGTCCATGCATCTTCAAAGTGGTCCGGAACATAATACCAATGCTTCTCCCCTGTCTTGGAAACTGAATCCTTCATATTGCACACACAAAGACATGCAGGTCATTCAGTTTAAAGTATATCTCATGCTGTTGGTTTTTGTATTTCAAATCCCCTGGTCTAATGCTTGAGATGCAGCTCTAATCATTTTAGCATCTTTTATCTATCAATATCCACTACAAAGTAGCATGAATGCTACAAGAAAAAGGAGATTATTTTTACTCCTGTTATGGTTTTCCCATGCAGTTTACCAAAATTGCATTAATCTTCCCAAACAAATAAACAGAACGTTTTTTTCGTATTGAAAATATGAAAAATGCAAGTCAAAGTTACTGTAAAAGGATTGTTTGGATATCTAAAAATATTAATTCCACAGTACAAGGTAACAGGATAAATCAGGTTGAAAGGGACCTCAGGAGGTCTCTGCTCCAGCCTCTTGCTCAAACAAAGTAGGGGCAGCTCTGAAGTCAGACCAGGTTGTTCTGGGCTTTATACAATTAAATCCTGAAAATCTACAAGGAGTTAGACGGCCCAGCCCCTCAGGGCAGTCACATCCAATCCTTAACTGCATCCATGAGATTCAAATTATTCTATATTATAATAGTCTCTCTGTCAACTGTGTCAGATTCAAATTATTCTATATTATAATAGCCTCTGACGTCTAAACTAAGGAACATACCTAAATGATGACAAATACCACAGGAGGGAGGACCTTGCAATTCCAACATGCTTACTCTCTCAACAGGCACCAAAGTCAGAAGGTGCTCTTCTCCCAGTGAAGGAACAGGTTCAAAGAATAATATACCAGGATCAGGCTTGTTTAAAAAGCCTTCATCTCTCTAGGGAGTCAGTTCTTTTTCACAGACCTTAATTTAAATATAGTCATAGAAGCATAGAAATGTTTGGGGTATAAGGCACTTTTAAGTCCAAGTCCTCTGCAACAAGCAGAGACATATTCAACCAGATGAGGCTGCTCAGAGCCCCATCCCATCTGACCTTGAATAATTTCAGGTATGGGGCATCTGCCACCTCCCTGAGGAACATGGTCCACTATCTCATCACCCTCACTATAAAACATTTCTTCAATATATCTAGTCTGAATCTATCCTCTTTCAGTTTAAAACCATTAACCTTTGTCTCATCACTACAGGCCTTACTAAAAAACCTGTCCCTATTTTTCTTATAAGCCCCCTTTAAAGACTGAAAGGTCACAAAAANCACTCTCTAGAACTACCTGAAGGGAGGTTATGGCCAGGTGGGGGTTGGTCTCTTCTCCCAGGCACTCAGCAATAGGACAAGGGGGCACGGGCTTAAGCTCTGCCAGGGGAAATTTAAGTTGGATATTAGAAAAAAATTCTTTACAGAGAGAGTAATCAGGCACTGGAATGGCCTGCCCAGAGAGGTGGTGGATTCACCGTCCCTGGAGGTTTTTAAACTGAGATTGGACGTGGCACTGAGTGCCATGATCTGGTAAACTGACTGGAGTTGGACCAAGGGTTGGACTTGATGATCTCTGAGGTCTTTTCCAACCCAATCAATTCTATGATTCTAAAAAGGTGTCTCCAGAACCTCTAGTTGAGGGGAGGGATAAAAACCAAACCTCAGAGGACAATACTTAGGAAAGAGAGGTTGCCAAAGCTGAAAAGAATGATGTTTAACAAATCAATGTGCAAAACTTACAGCAAAAGATAAATTTCATTGTAGAACTCATGATGAGTTTTAATCTTTATCATCACAGCAGTGAAAGTAAACTGATTTCCACATTAAAAAAAGGCTATAAACCTTCGTTAGTACTTCATTATTTATTCCTTGTATAGATCTTACAAGAGTATTTCTACATCAAGCAGATGTACAAAGTGCATCAAGCACAGCATCAAGCACTGCATCACTAGTCACTTGAGGGAGGGGATTGTCCCTCTCTGCTCTGCACTGGTGCAGCCTCACCTTGAGGACCATGTGCAGTTTCAGGTGCCACAATATAAGAAAAATATAAGTCCAAAGGAGGGCAGCAAACATAGTGAAAGGCCTCAGGGGGAAGCTGTATGAGGAGCAGCTGAGGTCACTTGATCTGTTCAGCCTGGAGGAATCTGAGGGGAGACCTCCTTGAAGTTACAACTTCCTCTGAAGTGAACAGTGGCAGGCACTGATCTCTTCTCTGTGGTGGGCAGCAATAGGACCCAAGGGAACACAATGGTTCTGTGATTCTACATTCACACAAAGGCATACTACTTTCCTTAGTTTCCAGTATATATTTGGTGTGGGTTTTCTGAGGTGTTTTTAAATCTTTATTTCTTGGCTAGGTAGATGAATAAAAAAAAAAAAAGCTCCACATAAAAAAAAAAAAAAGATATTTTTAAAATTAATACACCTGAATATTTCTTAGAACAAAACAATATTTACACCCTACATATGAATTTAAGTTTCTGAAGAGTCTTATATCTAATCAAATGGATAACCTCAACAATATTTCCATGGTTATATATTTCTGACTGCTTTATTAACTGCCAGAGTAAAACTAATTTCCCATCAACTTTTTAATGTTGTGGCCTTTTCTCACATCCATGTTCTATGCACCCACCTATGCAGCCATGCAATGCAGCAGAGATCCCCCTGCAGCCCATGGAGAGCTATGCCACAGTATGTGTCCACCCTGTAGCCAGTGAAGGACCCCACACAGGTGCAGATACTTCAGATATTCCCTGAAGTAACTGAAGCCCATAAAGGACAGGCTGGAGCAGGGAAAAGTGTGAGGAAAAAGAAGCAGCAGAGAGGTACTAACCACAAGTCCACATTGCCCATCTCCTCTGTGATGCTTGAGGTGGGGGAAGGTGGAGAGAGAAATGGAGTGAAGTTGAGTCTGAGAAGAAAATTATGGGGATGGAGGGAAGATGTTTCAGCTCGTGCCTTTGTTTCTCACCAACTCACTCCTTTTAATTGGCAATTAATTAATTTTTCCCAAATTGAGTCATTTTTGCCTGTGATTATATCCTGGCTTTGGCTGGAATAATTAATTCTATCCCAGCTGAAACCAAGACAGAAATTTGGTAAGTGATCTCATTGCTTTTATCTTGACCTAGGAGTTTTTCATCCTATTTTCTCTTGCTGTTCTGTTGTTGAAGGGGAGTGATGGACTGGATGGTGGGCATCTGGCAGCCAGCAACCCAACACATCTCTAATGTTCTTTCTTAGACTCCAATTCAGAACAAATAATTTTTAAATCTCAGAAGTGTATTGGAAATGGATAACACTTCTCTACTGAACAATAGATAATTAAGTTTGAATATCTTCAGGGTTTGAGTGAGCTTGTGTGCATTCATGTGTAGATGTTGAGACGTAATTAAAGATGCTGAATTGCAGTTGAGAGTATTGCAAACCTGAACTGCAAGATCCTGGTGAAGTTCAACTGGTCTTTGGTCTTTCAATTTTCCTTCCAAGGAAGGAGTTACCCATTGAATCAGGAAGAAAGTATGAAATATAAAGGTTTCCTTAAGAGCATTCCAATTAAAATATGAATAGGAGTGACTCCTCCACATTTTACATGTGTATTCAATCAGTTTAAAATAAGTAAACAGAATTTGTCTTAATAGTCTGTTAAAAAAATCAAACCAGATTGAGAAGTGGCTGTGTTCAAGTTTTACTCTCACTGAAAATGGTAACATCTTATACTTTATTCAACAATTCATTAACAAATTGACATTTGATTTATGAACAAATTTATTTTTGTCAAATTATAATTTTTCCCTGTCAAAACACAAAACAGCTCATGCAATCTATTATTTTAAAATGATCATAGGTCATGGCTGAACATTTTTAATTGAACAGCTGCTTTGAACTAAATAAAGTACTCATCAGGTTCTGGTATCATTATATGCTTAACAAAACATGTTTCTAAAAACTGCCATCATCCATTATTAGTGTGAAACTTTCATTATACAACTCTCTAATTTTTTTCAGCATCAGAGATGAAATACTTTATAAACAATTATCTTTCCTATAGCAGTCAATTTATTTTAATACATAAAAACATCAAGAAGAACTTCAAATGATAAGTAAGAAGACCCAGCCATTGTACTATCATACAAATAGTCTTTAAAAATCAGTAGGGTGTGGATTTGCCTGCTTCTTGGAGGGAAAAACTGATCAGAACAAAACATATCAAAACAATAACTTTTAGAGCAGTTGAAAGAATCCTAGGTCCTAAAAGTAACTAGAATGAAAAAAAAAAAAAAAAGGTAATAAGTACATATTTTTAGCCTTGAGCAGCTAGAACAATGTGACAATATAGTTTATTGCCCTCATCTTCTTAAATCTGGGTAAAGGTGTATAGTACATTTTAGCAGATCTTTGAGCTTTCAGAACATCAAAGGAGAGGAATCTTCTCCTTCCAGTTTCCCCAGACTACTGACACCGACTTCACATTGATTCTAGTGATTTGCACACTTCTCTGTGAACTCATTTAACCACCTCGATGAAGAACTAATGCTTTAAAAATAAACCCAAGTCAATTCAGTCATCAAAGGGAAGTATATTCATAAAGTGATATGCCTGATGACTGCCAGAGCCAATGGAAAAAAGGGAAGGATAATACTGCCAAATTCAGAGGAACATGGGAGACGGATTTGCTTCTGTGAGTGACAACAAGTTTTTAGATGAGTTGGACTATCTTTTGTAACTTTGCCTTAATGTGTGAAAATAGCACAATATGGAAAGGAGAGATGCCATATTTTGCTTATCACCACTGTAGGTGCCAGGAACTTCCAGAACAGCTTCAACTTCTACTAAATATTCTGCAGAGTTTTGGAATTCATCCATGAGGAAAAGGCTTGTGACATTATCACTGCACATTCTATTTCTGTTCTGGTACAGATATAAAGTTGTAGTAGCAGGGCATGTGAAGGAGGAAAAACTATCTGCCTGTATTTTAGAATCTATGGTTTTAATATGAAAAACTCAGTCTTATAATACTGAGTGACTGTGAGAAATAGAATAAAACCTAGCAATTGATCAGCTAAATTAGCTGGAAACCTGCTGACTGGCAAAAAAAAAAAGCCCCAAAACCCACAATGAAAAAAACCCAACCCAAAATAAACAGCACAAAAAAACCCCAAAACAAAACAAACAAAAAAAACCCACCACAAAAAGCAAAAAACCACTCTCAAAAAAACCCAACAAAAAACCACCATGGACTTTATTTAGTTCCTGTTCACTTTAAAGCAGAAAATAAGAAAAAATAGGCAGTGTATGCAGAAAAGAGCAAGAGAGGAAGCCCAGAGGATGTCAGAGTAAGGTGTCACTCCTCCAACATGGGCTATGGCTATCATTCTACTTAGGGGTTGGAGCAAGGAAAGCCTGAACTGCCTGCAGTGGAGAAAGAAGTATGAATAAAGATGTGATTTTTGACCACTGCAGTGAGAAATTAATTTCTCAATTTCCCATATTCATTCTGAAATGCCTTCAGGAGTGGGGTGGGTACAGAAACAACAAAACAGACAACCAAATTAAACACAAAGTGGAGGAGAAGCAAATCAGGATATAATGGAAAATATTTTACATTTACAGATCTGAAATTCTGAAAAAAGATCTGGGGAAAAAGCCCTGACATTTGAGGTGCTATTTATCCCATCAAACCATGAGACTCTATAATGATTTTTACAAGCCTAGAAAATTGAAGAGTTCTACATTAATATATCTATTACATAAGCACAATGTATATACTACATAAGCATAAATAACAAACAATTTTCAGTCTCATAGCAGGTAAGTCATTAATTCCATATTGATTATTACATATAAGATACCACAGCAAGACTTCTCAGGGGAAAACAAAAATTATTTAAGGAAATCATACTCCCACTTCCAAGGGAGAAAAATCTAAATTAAAAATTTGGACTTGGAAAATGTAGACCATTTTCCTTTTGAGTTTTACTCCTTCCCCTACAGAATGCATGTGAAGTCTTTACCATTTCCATCCCCATAAAACAAAAAGACAACGTTCTAGGAAGAAAAAATACTCTCTAGAGTAGAATACAGTTTCTGATTTCCTAAAAAAATTTTAATAATTAAGTACAATTTTTCACATTGACTGCTTTCTTCAAACATCTATGATATGAAATGAAAATTAAACACCAATTATGTGAAGCATTTTTTTACATAAAAATTTTTAATACAGTATAACTAAACAGAAGAACAACAAGTACCTTATTCTAACCTCCACTTTTTATAATCTTCCAGTAACTGATCCAACAAAGAAGGAACCTTTCCAAAATTAACCAAGACATCACAACCATACTGGGAAAGAAAATTTCAAGGATTCTGTTAGTTTTGCTGAAACCAGGTAAGAAAATGCAGCTAGTGTTTGTGTTCAGGATCGGATAATAGCTATGTATATATATAATTTTCATATATAAATAGTTATAGGTCTGGACCTAGCATGTGCCTTTTAATAAATGGGGGTAGGTTTACATAAAAATAAATAATAGAAAAATGAGTCCACTTAGCTGGTCTATTTTGCAATCATCAAAGAATAGGTTAGTTTGTATTATCTGGATTCCATATCAGAACCAGTTTGACCAACATGAATGCAACCAGATAGTGGAGTAAACAAGACTTTAAAGGTAAATAGTCATTCAGCCAAACAGAGTAACTCACAAAAAAAAAAGTGAGTGAGCTACCTACATTTCATATCATCATAAGGAGTTACAGCCATTACTTTTTACTACTGTAACTGATAAAAACAATAAAACAAAAGGCCTATGCAGGAAGTTTCAGACATTTTCATGGTCCTTGCATTATTTAGATATGTGCTTTATAAAAATTCTAAATATAACTTCTTCAAACCACTGGAGTCATATAATCCAAAGTGTGAAATCAATTCAAAATTATTCTTGGGACACAATCCACTTAACAGGGCCCACAGTGAACAGGATGTTTTAGAACATTCAAACTTGGTCCTGCTCTGTACCTTTCGTGAAATTTTCCCTCTGTACTCAATACCAAGAATAACTGACCACTACTCTAAATACCAAACTGAAAAAATAAACTTTGTTTAGGCAAACGGGTTTTTTAAAAAACCAAACAAACACAATAAATTATTTTGTTTGTTTGATGAGAGTTATAACTATTATAAAAAAGGTAACTCCTGTTTCTGGCATGGCTTCCTATCAGATAATTTCTTACAGCTGTACCACTTAAATTAGTGTTCACCCAAAACCCAGGGCATGTTGCTAATTACAGGTGCAAATACTAAGACAGAAATAGAAACTTGTCTAGAGTGTTTGTAGTTGAGGACTTCTTGCACTTTTTTTAAAAATTTTTGTAATTTAGTAAAATCCTAAAATAAAAATTTGTTTTCAAAAGTGGTAATTCACATATAGAACTGCAAATAGGAAATTATTAAGTCAAAAAAGAAAACTATAACATGATGATTAATTAGGGTGGTCTTAGAAAGGTAGAACACAGATGGATAAAACAATTTCACTGAGGAGTGTAGAATGTAATTGAATGAAATAAGAGATAAATTGTAGAAAATAATTCAATAGCAAAAGCAATATTAAGCAAAGAGGAAAGTACAAATACATTCAAGTACTTATTTTTCATGTGAAACCCTAGGCAAATCCACTGTTTTCCCCTTCAGAAAAGGGAGATATCTCCATTTTAATTTTTTGCCCCACCTTTAATTTTATATCTTATATAATTTATAATACACATCCTGAGAATGAGACTTGCCCATATTCTTTACATATGGAAACAAAGTACCTTTTTATAATACTTCCTATAGCCTTTAAATTGGGGAAAAAAACCCTTTAACCTCATTTACATAGTGAGTAATGTTACTTTTCATATCTCTGAGTTTTGTATTTTGGCCAGTCAAGAGGCTCACTTGATATTTCTATTTTCCTTTTTCTGATGTTTTGACACTAAGTATTTTTTTTTTCAATTCTACATTTAAATATATTTTCACTTTGTATATTCACTTGAAATCAGAGAGGAAATAAAAATAATTAATAGATACTATTACAGCCACGATTCATTTTCCCATGGTCTGGTATAATATGTTTACAACAGCACCTGGACTAGGCAAGGAATATTTTTGCAATTATCAATATCGAATGGCTGTAAAAGATGATTAGCTTGATTAGCATGTCACTGTGACTTTTTCATCCCGGTTATATTTATAGAGTTGGATTATCAAGTACCATAGTAGGTAATTAAGGCAGTAACCTGAGAAATTACTTAGTTTCAAATTAAGGGAAAAAATCCCCAATACTTGGACTTAATTCCAGATTTTGCCATGGTAGAAAATTGCATCAGTGGTTATCATTTGAAAATTGTGTCCTTTAATATTTACTGTTTCCTCAAAAATAGTACAAATCCTTTCACAATTTATCAACATCTACTTTCTAAATGACAACTGAAATACTGCAGTTTATGAAAACTTACAGTAAAAAATAGCCTGAAAGTCAGCTGTTATCACCACTCAGGATGTTGCCATTTTTGTGAATGTACGGTTCCATTTGGGAGTGTACATGGTCTGCTACGCCCTTTACAGCATCTACCTCTTCTCATTCCCCTCATATCTTGTCTTTCGCTCCACCCCCCCCACTTAGAAATTGGTGTAATAAAAGACATATATCAAACATTTTATATATGTGTACTACCACTCCACAACCTTCCTCTATTTTGTATTTAGTATTTATGACTTAGATCATTACACTAGGCCCTTTCCATTTCAGTAGGACCCAACATTTCACCCAAAAAGATGAGCTCCATTTTTTGTAGATAGATTCTCTAGAGTAACCAGCATCTTCCTTATCAACAATTTTAATTGCCTTGTAAAAGAGTGTTAGAGAAATGTCCAGGCTTTAAAAGTCTTTATTAGTGTCTTTCAAAGCATAGTTAAGAATAAAGAGCATTTGCCCATGACAAGATTTTTTTTAAAGTATTAGAAAATCTCAGTTAAAACTAAGTCTACTCATATAGTTTTAAGATGGTAGATATACAGAAAGTGAGATTAAACTGCCAGCAAGAAAAGCAAATCTATTTTATCTTAAATAAACTTCTAATATTGTTTAAAACTGAACAAAATACACATCTCTGCACATGGTTTGATTCACATTACAGGGTAGCAGCATTTAACTTGGAAAATTACTTCTGTTATTTGCACAGATGTTATAGAGGTATAGAAGCTGAATTTCTCACACACCTTGAAAAGTAGATGTGTTGTATACATGTTTTAAAATGTAAAAATGGAATCCTGCTGGGCCATATAAGAAAATTGTATAAATTCATGACTGAATTTGTAAATCCTAATAAAAAAGACACTTTTGCATAACTATCTTTGTTGCTATATTTAGATCTAAAGAGCATTCACTCATTACAGAGGAGCTGACAGCAGACTTAGAGATTGTTTTTTGATGCTACTAACACAAAGAATCTGAGAGGCTTTTTGCCTTTTTTGGGGGGTTAGGGTTTTTTTTGGTCAGAAAAGCCATTCATATCAACATATTCAAAGATTTACAGTATATTGTTGACATGAACTTGTTCTTAGGTAAATAAGTTGGATGATAAAAATATTCACTTCCAACTATGCAATGAACCTATAGGAGTCACTTTTCAGTAATGTGATCACAGTCACAGTTTAAGACATATTAGAGAGACAGAGAGAAATGTTCTCTAGCTCATGCCTTATACCTGATCATTAGTTCATTTTAATTAGTGTATATGTGAATACAAACAGAGAAACTTTTAATCACACAAAACCTCACCTCTCTTTTTTTGCTTTCTGCAGACATATCAGTCAAAAGAGAAAGATCACACCTTTCTTCAAAAAGAATAGAAATAGCATATTCATAGAGGAACTCAATGTTCAGGGTTTAGTTTAGCAACAGTACATGGCTGTTCCAGGTTCATCCTGATTCAACTACCAAGTTTATGAGGTATGTTTATTGATACTGTCAACTGCAACAATAGAAGGTGAATTTAACAACTGGTGTAAGAGTTACCTTCCTGTCACGTAAACAGGTCTAACAGTTAAACAACCCTGTAATAGAAAGAGCCTTTCCCATAGACTATAACTTTCTGGGACAAGACTATTATTGTGAACTATCATTCTTTTCCTCCTTTTAACTGAAACATAGGTAGAAGACTAATGGCCACAGACTGTGCTGGCATGCTGTGTTACCGTGTCATGTAAGTTCATCATATGTAAGTGGTCTTAACAAAAGTCAGCTTTTCTTCCCAGGCTGTTTCAAATCCCATAAAGCAATTTAACAACACAAAGAAAAATAAATAAGTAAAATTCTTTGAGATCACCACACCCATCTCCCTGTAAAACTGGTATGTGCACACTTCATATGGAATTAGCTACCAGTTAAAGTGAATTACTGACTTTTCTAGAGTAGGCAATAAATCTCAGAGATTATGAGGTTTTTCTTCTATTACATGAGAACTAAACAAACTAATCCTGTATCCATCAGCTACTTCAAAGTAGCCAGACTGGCCTTCCAGTTCAGAGAAAGATATCCATGGAAGGCTGGTAACAGGAAAGTCTCAGATCACTTAGTAGAAAGTTACTTCCACCTTCAAATAATGATCAGTATTTTCTCTGGCTGACAATTTGGGCAGAAAGTGAACAGTGATGAGAGAAGAAAAATGTGTATACTTAGGGCATAATAAACACTCTGAGCTGAAAAAAATCAAAGGTCAACAATGGAAATTTTTTGTGGTTCCGTAAATGGTTCACTGTCTCCCTACCAACAGCTCCTGTTCTACATCAATATCTAAAATGGCTTAAACAGGAGAGTGAAAACAGAATCTTTTTAAGTTTCAGTTGTCAAGGTCAGTTGTGAATGAAGACATAAATGACTGCAAATACTACACTCTGACATGTCTCAAAACCTTAAAGGCTCCTTGACTTAATAGTCCTTAATAATAACCCTAACCCTTCACTTAGTAATAGTCAAGGAGACCTTGTCTCTGTCTGATTTAAACTAGAACCTCCCAGAGCTTACATTTTTTTCTTTATTACTTCTGTCTGCTGATTTGTGCAATTATTATATTAGCAGATGAGAGGTACAGAAATAGCTTGGAGTTAGGTATTCCAAGTGCCATTTGAAATGGCAATAACCTAATGAAGTGATAACATATTCAGAAAAGGTCTTTTATATGGTTTAAGTAAAGAAGGAATTGCTCATATGAGAAATAATTTACAAAGAACAAAAGAATACACACGCATGAAGTAAAATTCAACTACATACAATAAAAATTGGATTCAGAAAGGTGAATAAACACATCCTCGTGGCATTTTGCCCAGACAAGACTTTGGCAGGAGCTCAGGGCACCTTGCACTACACATGGCACAGCGTAGGGGAACAGTCACCGTCTTACCTGTGCCTGGGGAAGCCACACTGACATAACCTAGGGGGAGAGTACACCACCTTAGTTTTGATCCCAGTGGCGAACACCTTTTCTCATGCCTAAAACACCTTCTCTTTTTATATACTTTTGCTAATATTGTTAATTGTTATCATGTGTTTCTTATTCCATTGTTTTGTGGTTTCAGTAAATTGTTATCTCAACCCATGGTCTCTGCTTTTGTCACTCCCTTACCAGAAGGGGCGGGGAATGGGAAGTGGCTTATTTGGAGTTTAAGTTCCAGCTGGTGTTAAAACCACTATATCCTGACATAGCAGAAGTGAAAAAGGAGGAGTCAAAAGTGAGGCAAAAATGTGGGGCTTATGAGAATCAATATAAGAAAGATTGGAGCACTAGCTCGGCTAATAATGTATAATAGGTATATAAAAATAAATGTTTCCAAAAAAACCTAAGCTAAGGAGTTTGTCTGGGAAACAGTAAGAGATGTAACACATATATAAATGTTGACAAAGACATATGGATAAAGTTCAAAGGACTAGGATTAGGACAAGGCCTGAGTCAGGAAAAAAAAAGATTACTGTAGCTACCAGGGTGGCCTTAGTTGACACAACAAGCTGGAGGCTGGACTAATGTTGGCAGAATGGCCTCACTGACTGCTTGACACAGACTGCTGTCTGTTAAAAGGAGAAACACATATGCACCACAGTTAGAATAAGAAATGCAAAAGCAAGCAGAGCTATTAAATGAGGGCACTGGAAGTTTCTCCTAGTGCCAACACTCATTCTTTTGCTAGCCCTTTTTTATCACAATGTTTCTGAGGTAATTTTTACAATTTAACTATGTAAAATGTAAATTATAATTCTTACACTTTAAAAATGTTATAGGCAAAATCTAGTCTTCCACAAATATATTCTTCCACTTTTAAAACTGGGAATTGTTAGTATTTTACATCATGCCATTTCTTTTTTTAAGTGAGGACATAAATTAATGAAGTATTGTTTTTATGTTGGATTTTGTCGGTTTGGGGGTTTGTTTGAATTTATCAAATGCCCTGAAGGTTTTTCAATAAAATTTTAGATGTAGAGAAAAGGATGGATAATTCTACAATTTCGACACTCTAAAATCAAATAAATGTAAATTATTCAGAGAAAGTGTACCTTAAATTTGTACCTGGTTTTGAGCCAAAAGACAGTGTTTTTTTATGTTGTCAGTAATACCAGCACATTTATGATGGAGACACAGGTATTTGACAAGGTATCTGGCCAGGACCAGGCACTGACGGGATGATGGCAGGGTGCTCAAACCACCCACATGGGTTTTCCCTTACCAGCCAAGGTAAGTACTCATTCTGCTCCTTCTGTGGCCCTCTAGACCACTGAAGCAGGTCCCATTCCCATGGCATGGTCAGAGAAGCTGTGCTGGCTTCTTGTTCTGGCCTGTCCATGTTTTTCCATGGCCTTTTCAGTTAGATTAGCCTCACCCCAGAGCCAACTCGCCTACCTGCAACTGTAAAAATATTTAATATTAATCAAATTTAAGGATGAATTTCTAATTTTATGTATTTTTATGCCCATTTTTTTCACTGATTTTAATTAGCCACATCAAAGAAATTAATCCAATGTTATAGTCGGTATGGGGCTGTTTGTTTAGCACTAAATTCAAATCTTTAGACGTACTTGAGTGAGAATACAATACCAAATTATTTTTAACACTAGGAGCATCCTGAAATTTTAAAGATCTACTTATTAATCTACTGAAAATGTTTTTTTCTCTTTGAGGAGAGTAAATGTTAAAAATGTAGGCATAATTAGAGAGCCAGATGTTTTAGGAGAGCAATTCATCAACAGAGAGAAGGCAGTGGACGCCTCCAGTAATTTCAGTTAATTTCTCCTATGTAGTCAGCAGCACTGATCAGGTGACCTGTTCATTTGATTCTTGGTGGCCTCAGCAGGGAGTGCAGATGAAAGCATGATTTATCTTGCTTAAATACAAGAGCTTAGAAGCATTACTTCCCCTTTTAAACACTGAGAATGTTTAAACCTTCCTTCCATTCAAAGTTCCTAGCAGAAAATCAACCATGAGTAGCTAAAGAAAAGAGAAAGAACAGCCCGAGCAGGGTCTCCTCAAATCCTGGCTTGTGCCCTACGTGGAGCAGTTCTTTCCCTGCCACTCCCTAAGATAAGGCAATGGCTGCGACAGTGAATTATTTAAAAATTACTCTAAAAAATATTTTCATAACATGCAAGAGGTATCATCAGATCACTTCAACTGTCTTTTGCAAAGTCATGTTTTATTGGTCCAAATTGTACCTTCTGCTAATTTCAATAAAGAATGGGATTTTTGCATCACTAGTGCAAACAAAACTCTTGTTCCTCAAGCTGGGCACCCAGAAATCTGAAAATATATTATCAGCTTGGCTGAAATGAATCATCAAGGACTACAAAAAATAATGTCAAAGACAGAAATTTTTGAAAAATGGAAGAGGGTTTTGTCTGGAGGTGCACCATTTTCATTCAGAATAGCAGCAGGAAGTGTTAACTGCTTTCCAAAATAAGGTCTATACAAAGTTGAAATTTAACAGTAGTCATAGAAAATCAAATCCTAGGGTTTTTTTGCTTGTTTGTTTTGTTTAATTTGGTTTGGTGTTTTGGGGTTTTGTGGTGTTTTTTTTTTTTTTTGGGGGGGGGGGGTTTTC
>VWZG01005428.1:94422-109624 GCA_013396735.1 Grallaria varia | reverse complement strand
AGTGCATACAAAAATCACAAATATGCACAGGGCAACAAGAAAATCCTAAAATAGACAGTGTCTACGGCATGACCCAGAAAGACTTCTAAGTATAAAATTTTGCTGAAATCTTGGTTCAAATACAGGAATTAATACCGTCTTTCTGCAAACGTATTTTTTGTAGGTAATTACAAATGTGATTTATGGAAAGATATAATTTTTTGCACATAGTTCACAGCTTTAANTCACAGCTTTAAACTATTTTATAATTTCTCTCTTTATAGTTTGATATAAAGTATTATATAGTAAAGATACTAAATCACACATATACAGTTACACAAAGATGCAAGTGTAATATTGACTGTACACTTTCCATAATGGCTGTATCTGACATGCTTCTCTTCCGTTTGTTATTGTTTAGCTACCATTTGAGTGCCATCTAAATCGGTTAAGACTGTTGAGCATTCACTGAAGACAGTCATTGACTGCATTTTCAACAATATTCAATTCTGAGGAGCCCAATTAAACAAAGAAGTACAAAACTGGATGAGGATGGAGTCAGGGGCCATGAGCTTCACAAACAGTCAAATTGCAAAATCATTTTAATTCATACAGAAACCTATTTTAAAATAATGAAAAAAAAAAAAAAAAAAAAGAAAAAGAGAACGTGACCTTGTTGATCTGAGACAGTTTTTTTAGCTGTCCAGTTATACATTTTTTCAAATACACATGTAGTCCCACGAAAATGCTTTTGTCTGTTACAAAACTAAAGGGAGGGTGACAAGTTTAAACTGCACCTTCATTAACATCACTGAATAAAATGACAAAATCCATTGTCATCCTAGAAGAATAGTTATCACAAGTAACTGTAACTCAGTAAATCTTCACTTGTTTAAATAAAAACCTTTGTAAGAAGAAAACTCTAGGAAACATCACCACACTACTTGCTACAGCAATCTGAGAAAATAAACGTTACCATGAAAGATTTAGTAAAGCTGCATAATTTCACTATCACGCTTTCTTAATTTAAACCCCAATTCTCCACTCACACAAATGTGTACTATTCTTCTACTGCACCCACACTCTGGCAAGAGCTTGTAAGTCTTGCAAAAATAGTCTATTTCAAGACCCATATTGAGGCTTAATCATTTTATCCTTTTAAAGTGCTGACTTACTCTACTCTCTTCCACAGAACTCCTTTTACTGTTCCTCACCAGAATGTAATGGTGTCCTAAATACACAATATCAAAAATTTTAGGCATGAGAGGTTCCCTTGACTTTCTTCTCAAGACACTGACCTTTAAAAAATATAAATGTCAAGGCTCCAGCATTGAAGGATTAGTTTAATTTTAAAAGAATCCTGCAAACATATATCATATGTCCAGATACATAAATATATATATGTATGAATTTACATGTGCACACAAATACACATAAATCTGTTCAGCAGCTTGAAAAAGACATAAAGAAAAATAATTGTGCCTTTTCAAGATATTATATTCCAAGTCCTTCCATCCTCTTAACTTCCTTCACATCTTTTCCCTGATGCTCATTAAAATTGTAACTCAGTAAGGACCGTTGGGTCCTAACTGTAATAATTGTTTCATTCTTTTGCATTTGTGCAGAACATTGTTCACACACTCCTTGAGATTACAATCTAGAGTGGACTCACCAAAATAAGTCTTGACTGCCAGTGAGGGCCTTTTTGGGCTCCTACATTTGAGAAAATTCTCAATTTTATCTTTGGGGATTGGACAGAATGGAGGAAAACAACATGATCTTGTTTTTTCTTGCTGTTTTGAAAGAAAACTCTCAAATATTTTATCTATGGGTTCCTTCTTTCATGCAGCTGATATCAGAATTGCATACAAACACTCATGAAACAGGAAATAGAAATGGAAACACAGAAGTGCAAAGAAAAACCATTTCATTATTGATGCATTTCTCCATATCAGCTGTTAACCATTTGACTAACAGAATTCACATCCTGCACAGATTTGAGATGAAGAATTTTACTGTTCACGTTTCCTTCTATTATCAAGTTACATTTTCCTTTTAGTGAATAGATGCTGGATTGTTACACAATAGTTTTAATAAATCATTACCAGTAAATCATACAACATTATGAAAACACATCCCTTTATTTGAGCAGTGTTATGCAAAGTAAAATGAAACTGAATGTTCCCTAATTACGAACAGATATTACATTCTTCATCACAGGATCATAGAATGATAAAATCATGGAATGGTTTGGTTTGGAAGAGGATCTAGTTCCAACCCTGCTGTCATGGACAGGCATATCTTTCACTTGATCAGGTCACTCAAAAACAAGGCTTTCCTGGGCAACCTGTTCCAGTATCCTACCACCCTCTTTGTAAAAAATTTCTCCCTCATATCTAATATTAATAATAGAATCATAAAATATTAAGGGGTTGGAAGGGACCTTAAAGATCACCTAGTCCCAAACCCCCTGCCATGGGCAGGGACACCTCCCACTAGTCTAGGTTTCTCAAGGCCTTATCCAGCCTGCCTTTGAACACTACCAGGGTTGGGGCATCCACAAGTCCCCTGGACAGCCTGTTCCAGTATCTCATCACCATCACAGTAAATTTTTTCTTCCTAATATCTAACCTAAATTTCTCCTCTTTTCATTCCCCCATTCCCTTTTGTCCTATAGTTCCTAAAGAAGAGTCCATTTCTGGGTTCACTGTAGGCCTCCTCCAGATACTGGAAGGTTTCTGTGAGGTCTCCACATAACCTTTTCTTCTCCAGGCTGAACAGCCCCAACTTTCTCAGTCTGTCCTCGTAAGGGAGGTGCTCAAGTCCTCATCCACTCTCTTTTCAGTTTAAAACCATTGCCCCTTGTCCTGTCACTAGAGGCCGTGGTAAAGTCTCCATCCTTCTTCTAAGTCCCCTTTAAGTACTGAAAGGTCACAATATGGTCTCAATGGAGCCTTCTGTTCTCCACTGTGAACCCCAGCTCTCTCAGCCTTTCTTCATGGGAGAAAGCTTCAACCCTCTGGTCATTTTGGTGAACTTATCTGGACCTACTCCAACAGGTCTATGCTTTTCTTGTACTCAGAGCCTCAGAGACGGACACAGCTCTCCAGGTGGGGTCAGTAGCAAAGCAGAGGGGAAGAATCAGCTCCCTCAGCTTACTGGTCATGCCTCTTTTGATGCAGCCCAGGATACAGTTGGCTCTCTGAGCTGTAATTGCGCATTGCCAGTTCATGTCCAATTTTTCATCTACCAATATGCCCAAGTCCTTCTCTGCAAGGCTGCTCTCAATCCATTCTTCCCCCAATCTGAATTGACACTGAAAATTAACCAGACTCAGGTGCAGGATGTTATACTTGGCCTCGCTGAACTTAATGAAGTTCTCCTGGGCCCACTCCTCCATCTGTCAATGTCCTTCTGGATGGCACCTGCTCCCCAGAGCAAATAAACTGCACCACTCAACTTTGTGTCATCTGTAAACTTGCTGAGATTGCACTCAGTTCCATGTCTACATCATTAACAAAGATATTGAATAGTCATGGTTCCAATGCAGACTCCCTGAGGGACACCACTTGTTGCTGCTCTCTAATTGGACTTTAAGCTGTTGACTGCAACTCTTTGGATGTGGCCATGCAGCCACCATGCTATCCATCAAATAGTCCATCCATCAAATACATATCTCTCCTATTTAACAACAATGATGTTGTGTGTGGCTGTGCCAAAGACCTTACAGAAGCCTAGGGAGATGACAAACTGACTTAGAGAAGTCAGGATAGATTATAATAAAGAAAACTAGCAAATGTATGACCAATATATCTGTTGAAATTGCTGAATTATTATGTATTCTTCAAGCTGCAACCTTTCATAACTGAAAATCTGGGCCATGACTCTGAAAAAGACTCAGAAAAAAAAAAGTCCTGTAATCTATCACGTTCTTGATATTTGAAACGGATTTTTTCTACTATTGTAATCTCTTTTTGTTAGAAGATGCTCACATACAATGGAAAAAAAAAATGACCTAGTCTATCTTAAATATATTTTCTTGATCAAAAGCCTCCTGTTGAAAAGATTACAAAAGTTTCACTGCTACTAGATCACACAAACTGAGATCTCCACAATTTCATACTCACTTTACATTAATTTACCTCTGCTCATATGCTTCTTAATTAATTACATTTTGTTGAGACAACTTTTATAAGGGCTAGATTAATTTCAGCACTTACTTTAACTAGAATCAAAATGCATGATCTAGATTTTGGCACTTATGATTAATTAAAGTACACCTTAAAGACAATATATGAAAGAATCCATAATTTAAAAACACTAGCTTTAAAAATATGCTAATATATTTTTAACATAGTAAAAATTTGATTTTAATAATATTTCTTCTTTACCTTGTCCTAAAGTTTGCAGGATGAGGATGCCCATCATATAATGACAAATAATCATATTCTTCTTCTAGAGCAAAAGACTGAAAGACGATCTGTATTCTGTTTCTCTCTTCTGCTATTATAACCCATGTACAGTTTGCACCATTTGGATATCCATATGGGAAGCCAGGGCTTTCTATAGTGCCATTAAGTCCTTTTAAAGTTCCACCACAGGTATAAATAAATCCTAAAAAAGACACCAAGGAAACAAAAGTTAGCAATCCATTGAAATCATGATTTCTGAAAAAATATCAAAGCATTTCTTAGCAAGTACTGCATTTAGAAAGGTAAACCCCATGTTTTAATATAAATGCTGGCCACTTAATGTAGAACAACCCCACCCACCTAACAAATGTGTTTTCCATACTGTTTATGTAAAGACATATGGTAGCATCTTTGTAAATAAATATATATAACAACAACATCTATAACTAAATTTGTTTATGAGGTGTATTCATGTCAGTTTCCTTTTTTGTCAAAAGGGAGAGAAGCAGCCAGAGCAAAGTAAGCAAATCTCTTCTGGTACAGGTCTGATACAGATTAAACCAATTAACCTTGTGCTCCTCCATATATTTTGGCTCTGTAAGAGGCTAAAAGGCTATTTATTATGAACAAGGTTTCCCAATCAATAATTTTGGGTTATGAAAGCTGTCTACTTAAAGACTTCATCTGAAATAGTCACCTGTTACATCATTATATTATGTCACGTAAATATTAAGATGAAGTTTTCGTGTTCTGACTGACCCTAAATGGGTGTTGTTTATTAACTCTAGTGGTCAGGGAAGCCACCCAGAGCCGCTCCCTCACACACCACAACCCAAACTCCTCGTCTCTCCCCTGCAGTGGGATGAGGGAGAGAATGAAAAGAGTAAAAGTAAGAAAACTCATGCGTTGACATAAAGACAGTTTAACAGGTACAGTAAAAGCTGAGCATGTAAACAAAGCAGACGAAGGAATTTGTTGGTTACTTTGGCAGGTGGGTGTTTAGCCTTCTCCAGGGACCAGGGCTACATCATGCCTAATGGCTATGTGGGAAGACAAACACCATAACCCTGAACGTGGTCCCTTCCTCCTTTCCATCGGCTTTTTTTCACTGAGCATGACGCCATATGGTATGGAATATCCCTTTCATATGCTATGGAAAAGCCCTGTCATTGGTTGGAGTCATCTGTGTCCCGGCTGTGTCCCCTCCCAACTTCTTGCACATCCCCGGCTGATTTGCTGGGATGGGCAGCATGATAAGCAGAGAAGGCCTTGATGTCGTGTACACACCGTTCAGCAATAACTAAAACGTCCTTGTATGATCAACATTGTTTTGGTCACAAATCTAAAATGTAACACCACAGGATCTACTATGAAGAAAATTAAGTCTATTCCAGCCAAATTCAGTACAGTGGGTCAAAACTGAAAGGTTCCTCTGCCAATACATCCTTTTTAAAATGAATATCCCCAAATATCAGAAATGGCCCCTACATTAAAACACCAATATTTTTTGGTACTATAATAAATTTTCTTTTTATGTGGAAAACCAATTTTCTAAGAAAAATAAGAGAATGAAAATAACAAAAAAGTCTCCCCCAGTCACAGTGTCCTGGCAGAGCAGGTCCTTTTCTAAACTTTTTTTTCCAAGTTCTAATGCTCAGTTACAGCAGTTCCTAACTCATTTGGGTATTTTGGATATGTTTTTCTTTCCACCAGCTTTGCAGCCTGACTGTAGGTCTACATCCTCTCTCTAGACTTTCTGCTCTCTTATCCATCAAATATTAGATCAGCTTGCCAGCTTTGCCTTTTGCACTCCCAAAGCTTCTCTTCCCCAAGCACACTCAGAGCAAGCCCCCTCTGCTAGGGGAGGGGATTTCATTGCCGGAGAGAAAGCATGAAGTACTCAGCTTCTCTTTCACAGGAACACAATATACATTTCATAACAAATTACAAACAAACAAACCAGATGCCAACTCTTTAATTATACACACATGTATATATTTGAGCTCATTAAATCATCTTCTTCATGGCATATTCACAAGCTTGTCTTCGTGTTGAGCATTTAAATGTGCAGAGACCCCTCTCTCTGAAGTACTAAGCATAAGATTTTACACATTGTATTGCTACACTGTAAAGTGACTTCTCTTGACAACAGAAGAAGGAGTGTACAATTCTTTTATCTCAGCTTTTTCATATTGACCTCCGATGGTGAGAAAAGCCTCTTATGAAGTATGACCACTGTTTTAATACAAATATCAGTGTGTCAGATATATAGGACAAAAAGGGAATGGAAGATCCTTTTAGAAAGTAATTAGGGCTTGTTTGCCTCATCTGACATGTATAGCAAATTTTACCTTCTACTGCAAATTAGCTCAGAGAATTCATTCTCGTATCAGTGCCTGCACAACCTTCATTGTTAGGAGTCTATCTAATTTATCTCTTTCTGCGTCTCCCTCATATACTTGAACTATTTTTAAATCTCCTTTATGTCCTATTATTTATTATTTAAACACAGTTGTTTCATTTAGCACTTTAAAAATCTTTTTGAACAGTTTGTGCACCAGTCACTATGAAATTAAACTATTTACTCATCACAAGATCTTCATGCTAGAACTCTAACACTTCCCACAAATTATAGTCATTGTAATAAAACTTTTAAAATAGCTGTGTGCACATATTGATCAGTTTAGTACTTCCTAGAAATTTCTTGCTAAAGCCTATTTCAATTGAATTAGAGAAAAAAACTTGCAGAGTTTGAAAATTAAATAGCATGCACTATTAATTTTTATGCATCTCTTCAGACCAAGTGTGGAATGCACGGCGTAAGCTTTGTCTCAGTGTCATAATACAGCTCCATAATTCTGAACCTTTCTTACTGTACCTACATCATGAAAGCTTTCAATTACCTATGGACTATTCTGTTAATTCAATACAAACTACAAACTAAAACTCAAATACAATAGGTCTCCTGTTACATTAAAAACAAAAAACAAACAAACAAAAAAAACAAAAGGAAAAAAACAACCAAACCAAACAAAAAAAAACCCAAAAAAACAAAAAACAAACACACAAGAAAACCCCAGAGCCACAATTATGACGGAACAGAACTTTGTGAGATAACCCACACTTATTAAGAATGTTTCATATTGAATCCATTAATTTGTACTATCCATTAATATATATGAAATATAAAGTTTCATGACATGAAAAAGTTCCACTTATTCCCTTTATTCCATACCCAAACCATAACAAAAGAGAATTATTCATATACTGCAAGATGATATAACTTGGATTTTTTTCTGAGATGACTAGCAGAATGTAACACAGCTATGCACGTGTCAGAAGATAAATTTTTAATTCCAAGAATGGAAAACACCAACCAACCAACAGTGAAGTTTGATTTTGATACGTCTACTTTTTTAGTCTGTAAAATAAAAAATCATGCCAACAGACCCCATACAACATGCACTTTAATCTCTGCTTTCATATGTTAATCCATTTGGTGATGCTCTTCACCTTGGCAGTCCAACTTGGTTATGATCAAAATAGATAGTGTGCATTAACTGACTGGTCTGATCAAATGTGGAGAACATGACATTTATTTTCACGAGGTAAAATTCATGCTGAAATAACTAGTAACATATACTGTGATCTTTTTCATCTAGATTTCAGAACTAGCATTGCAAACAGAATTTACTTGCAAACTGCTTTTCATTAAAGGGAAGGTTTTATTCAAAGCACACAATAAAGAATTTTGAAAAGCTTGAAGTTAGACTAGAAAAGAAAAAATCTTGTTGAAGTAAGTATGAAGAGGAACAACACCACTCATAATATTCTCTTAATAGCTAGTATGATTCAAAGTTTCCATTGCATTGTTTTTCACCAGATTTTAAAATTCTGATGTTTAATTCTCATCTATTTTACATGGATAAATATTCCTTGAAATCAAAAAACACATCATCAAAGGATGATTGCAGTCATCCTTTGATTCACTGTGGTATTGCAGTAAGCATCAGTAACATCAGTTCTTAATCTATTTATTCAACTTTCATTGCCTTCTAACAAAGCAAGTAATACTTACAACATATCCATACCCCTTGCCCTTGGATGTCCCATAATTATACTCGCTCAGTGCACAAAAAGACTGTTTTTGGTTTTTTCTCTTCCTTGTGACCATTCAATTTTACAGTTTAATAACATATTTCCACACCTCTCACCTTCCTAGTAGTCCACACCTTTGTTTAATCTTCTTTGTTCAATGTGTTCTTTAATAGCACTCATTACCGTAAGATAATTACACTGAGTCTGCATTGATTAACACACTCTCATATTTCTAAGTTGCTTGTGTATTTCCTTTTAAAGAGGTATTTAATACTTGCTGTCATTTGTTTTAAAAACAAAGTGAGAAAATGGAAGATTTGTTCACATGCTGGTTTTTTTTTAAATTCAGTATCTTTTCTGATAACCCTTTCTCCTTTAATTTCTCTCACTTGTACCTATCTTAAAGCGTAGTCAATCATACCTTAAAGTATTCCTTAGCCATATCATCCTTGTTCACCTCCCTTTTTTTGTGCAATGTACCTACTTGCAACATTATACTTTTCCCCCTAGATGGTGTTCTCTTCCATTCAAAGTCCATTAACTTTACTGAATTGTTTCTCCCGCTCATTACATGTCTCTGCAACACCATTTTTGTTTATGACCGTTGATCACCTAACTATTGAACAGCAAGGAGTAGCTATTTTTTATGCAGACCATAAATCAGGAAGGATTGTTCTCCTAATTCTCTTCTGTTTTGCTGGATTCTCTTTCTGTTCACTTATATTACCATCACCTTAGTTTTCATGGTTCCTATATGTTCATCCTTTGTGGTGGTGCCTCAAAGAACCTTTTGGAATGCAACAGGGATAGATTTCATAGTGATCTGAACCCATCTCTATTTTGTAAACCCTCTTCTTCCTGCAATCAATCCTTCCCTTTTTTCAGAAAATATATACACAATATTTCTTTCTAAACCGTCTTACCTTCTCTCTAATTTCACTTGTCCTGATATGGCTTACACCAAGATCATTGAGCCCATTCATAAAATTGAGAATAGGACGCTTTCATCAGATGTAATGACTGAATTTTACTTTGGACTGTGTTTAAAATTTACCTTTTTATCTCTTCTCACCACATCTTAGTTCTCCTTAAATTATGCTTTTCCAGTTCCCATTATGCCCCTTTTCTGCATATAGCAAATCTCTTTTCTCTAACCTTAACTTCCAACACTAGGTTTTATTGAATTTTTTTTCACATGAGTACATACATGACAGGTAATCATCTCCTTTAATATACTGGACTTAGTTCCTTCTCACTCTCCACCTTTTCCCCTGCCTCCCTCAAATGTCCAACAGCTTGCATGCTTCTTTCTTACTCTACTGACACAAAAAGATGGGTGACTTTTACGCCTCCATTCCTACCAGAACCTTGTAACTCCCTTTCTTCATGAGTCTCATTTTTCGCTGGTGCTGGGGATGGAAGGTGTACAGCAGCAATCCTGCACAGCACACACCAGCAGTAAAATGCACCTGGGCAGCAGTTCACAGTGGGATAGATACCCATGCCAGCTACAAGGCATTACAGCTGCTGCTGTTTCAGAAAAGTCTGTCTTGTATTCATATAGATCTCCATGCCTGTTTAACTCAGTACTCTTCTTCAAAGAATACTCACTTCCATCTCAGCTCCAATAGCAGCTTTTACAATGAGTTTTCTACCAGAGGAGCAAAGCCTACATTTAATATTTGTCTGACCACAGAAAATTGTTTCTTATGTATCATCGCCCAAAGTAATAGGAATTTAGAATCATAAAATGGTTTGGGTTGAAGGGACCTTAAATATAATCTGGTTCCAAATCTCTGCTATGGACAGAGACACCTTCCACCATACCAGGTTGCTCAAAACCCCATTCAACATGGCCTTGAACACTGCAATGATGGGACATCCACAACTTCTCTGGGAACCCTGCACCAGGATCTCATCGCCCTTGCAGGAATTAATTTTTTTCCTAATATCTAATCTAAACCTACTGACTTTCAGTTTAAAGCCATTTCCTTTTGTCCTATCACTACACATCCTTGTAAAAAGTCCCTCTCCAGCTTTCTTGTGGGCCCCGTGTAGGTACTGGTAGGCTCCTATAATGTATCCTTGGAGTCTGAAACCTCCAACTCTCTCAGCTCCAACTCTTCTGTTATGGTTATGTCTATCTTTGTGGGTTGCTTTTTGCTTTCTATTTTTGTCAATAATTCTTTGGGTTTTTAAATACAATGCTTATTTCGTNTTTTATTTTCACGAGGTAAAATTCATGCTGAAATAACTAGTAACATATACTGTGATCTTTTTCATCTAGATTTCAGAACTAGCATTGCAAACAGAATTTACTTGCAAACTGCTTTTCATTAAAGGGAAGGTTTTATTCAAAGCACACAATAAAGAATTTTGAAAAGCTTGAAGTTAGACTAGAAAAGAAAAAATCTTGTTGAAGTATGAAGACGAACAACACCACTCATAATATTCTCTTAATAGCTAGTATGATTCAAAGTTTCCATTGCATTGTTTTTCACCAGATTTTAAAATTCTGATGTTTAATTCTCATCTATTTTACATGGATAAATATTCCTTGAAATCAAAAAACACATCATCAAAGGATGATTGCAGTCATCCTTTGATTCACTGTGGTATTGCAGTAAGCATCAGTAACATCAGTTCTTAATCTATTTATTCAACTTTCATTGCCTTCTAACAAAGCAAGTAATACTTACAACATATCCATACCCCTTGCCCTTGGATGTCCCATAATTATACTCACTCAGTGCACAAAAAGACTGTTTTTGGTTTTTTCTCTTCCTTGTGACCATTCAATTTTACAGTTTAATAACATATTTCCACACCTCTCACCTTCCTAGTAGTCCACACCTTTGTTTAATCTTCTTTGTTCAATGTGTTCTTTAATAGCACTCATTACCGTAAGATAATTACACTGAGTCTGCATTGATTAACACACTCTCATATTTCTAAGTTGCTTGTGTATTTCCTTTTAAAGAGGTATTTAATACTTGCTGTCATTTGTTTTAAAAACAAAGTGAGAAAATGGAAGATTTGTTCACATGCTGGTTTTTTTTTAAATTCAGTATCTTTTCTGATAACCCTTTCTCCTTTAATTTCTCTCACTTGTACCTATCTTAAAGCGTAGTCAATCATACCTTAAAGTATTCCTTAGCCATATCATCCTTGTTCACCTCCCTTTTTTTGTGCAATGTACCTACTTGCAACATTATACTTTTCCCCCTAGATGGTGTTCTCTTCCATTCAAAGTCCATTAACTTTACTGAATTGTTTCTCCCGCTCATTACATGTCTCTGCAACACCATTTTTGTTTATGAGGAGAGGAGTGGAACGGGACCACTGAAGCTGTTGCTGTTACTCTATATATTAATTCTCGTCCTTTCCAGAGAAAACCTGTTTCACTGGAGAGGCAGACAGGTGAACTGAATACCCTAAATTGTTATATTACAGCAAAATGTTGGGAGTTTATGTGACTGACTAGGCTTTAAACAACAGCTGATGAGCAGTATCCCTGGGCGGCTGTCTTTATTACGGCTGTGAGCTACAGAGGGGCAAGGAGAGAACATTAACTGAATCATCCANAATTTTTTTTCACATGAGTACATACATGACAGGTAATCATCTCCTTTAATATACTGGACTTAGTTCCTTCTCACTCTCCACCTTTTCCCCTGCCTCCCTCAAATGTCCAACAGCTTGCATGCTTCTTTCTTACTCTACTGACACAAAAAGATGGGTGACTTTTACGCCTCCATTCCTACCAGAACCTTGTAACTCCCTTTCTTCATGAGTCTCATTTTTCGCTGGTGCTGGGGATGGAAGGTGTACAGCAGCAATCCTGCACAGCACACACCAGCAGTAAAATGCACCTGGGCAGCAGTTCACAGTGGGATAGATACCCATGCCAGCTACAAGGCATTACAGCTGCTGCTGTTTCAGAAAAGTCTGTCTTGTATTCATATAGATCTCCATGCCTGTTTAACTCAGTACTCTTCTTCAAAGAATACTCACTTCCATCTCAGCTCCAATAGCAGCTTTTACAATGAGTTTTCTACCAGAGGAGCAAAGCCTACATTTAATATTTGTCTGACCACAGAAAATTGTTTCTTATGTATCATCGCCCAAAGTAATAGGAATTTAGAATCATAAAATGGTTTGGGTTGAAGGGACCTTAAATATAATCTGGTTCCAAATCTCTGCTATGGACAGAGACACCTTCCACCATACCAGGTTGCTCAAAACCCCATTCAACATGGCCTTGAACACTGCAATGATGGGACATCCACAACTTCTCTGGGAACCCTGCACCAGGATCTCATCGCCCTTGCAGGAATTAATTTTTTTCCTAATATCTAATCTAAACCTACTGACTTTCAGTTTAAAGCCATTTCCTTTTGTCCTATCACTACACATCCTTGTAAAAAGTCCCTCTCCAGCTTTCTTGTGGGCCCCGTGTAGGTACTGGTAGGCTCCTATAATGTATCCTTGGAGTCTGAAACCTCCAACTCTCTCAGCTCCAACTCTTCTGTTATGGTTATGTCTATCTTTGTGGGTTGCTTTTTGCTTTCTATTTTTGTCAATAATTCTTTGGGTTTTTAAATACAATGCTTATTTCGTTGATTTTAGATTTTTTTTTTTTTTTAGTCCATGGAAATCTCAGATATCTTTAATTAAGCCTTATAAAAACCAACCGATAGAAAAAGAAAAAATCTTGTGTTTGTGAAGGGCACAAAGTAAAAACAACATTGAAGCACCTCTGTAAAAATCAGCTCTTAGGAGTTCCAGGAAATTGAGGATTTCTTAACTAAATTGCCATTTCATTTCAGTTTGTTCTTCAAAGCATCTGCTTTCACAAACAAGATATTTGGATGCCTGTTCTTTGCACAACTTACTGGAAATTGGGCCATTAAAGTTCAGACCTTTAAAAGTTTTCAAAAACACCCCTGTTTTAAGGGGGCTTTTAAATCTGTGATTTGTATCATTTTAAGGCTATGAAAAAAGACAGTTGTACTTTTTGGCAAATAACTAAGATAAATTGTCTTGCCTTTGCATAAGCTATAAAAGATACCAAAATGACCTCCAGTCTTTCGATAGGGGTTTACTGGAAACTCCGTAACAAACTCAGTGGAACTGGTACAGAATACCAAGCAAACAGAGGCTATCACTGTAAATCATATCCATATATTAGAAACACTTTATGAAGGCACTGTTTTTCCTTCAGAGAGAAATTTCTTATCTCTGTCTCAGACACCTTTTCTGAAAGGTTTAGAAATATTTAAGTGTTGTCTTCAACTTGTCTCAGCTGTGAAAACTGGAAGGACGAAAGATTCTGTTTCCTCATGTCGACACTGTGTTACTCCTTTAAAGAAACATACGGTCTAAAATACAGCAGGGCTGCTCTTGCTCCCATGGAATACATCCTGAGAAGCAGAAGGCTTAAAATGGAAAGATGGCAAAATAAGCAACTGGTTTTCATGTAACAAAAGTAGATAAGGAAATACTCTCTATAAAATAAAGATTGAAACAAAAGTAACTTCTGAAGAAACTAAGAGATATTTAGTACTACATGTTTAAATTAAAGTTGTAATGTCCCAAAAAATTAATTCGTTTTCAAACTAATTGGAATGTAACAGGAGAACAGTCAATATAGTAGTGACTTGAATTCCCCAAATTTAAACTCCATTGGCATACACAGTAAACCTCTGCCATTATATAGATGGTTCATTAAAATCTAGGAACTGGGATATGGACCTCTCTTAATGAGATTTACACAGACACATAATCTAGTGAAAAAATAGGAGAAGGAAAAAAAAAGAAGAAAAGAAAAAAAGAAAAAGAAATAAAAAAGAAGAAAAGGGAGAGGAGAGGGAGAGGGAGAAATGAGGAGAGGAGTGGAACGGGACCATTGAAGCTGTTGCTGTTACTCTATATATTAATTCTCGTCCTTTCCAGAGAAAACCTGTTTCACTGGAGAGGCAGACAGGTGAACTGAATACCCTAAATTGTTATATTACAGCAAAATGTTGGGAGTTTATGTGAATGACTAGGCTTTAAACAACAGCTGATGAGCAGTATCCCTGGGCGGCTGTCTTTATTACGGCTGTGAGCTACAGAGGGGCAAGGAGAGAACATTAACTGAATCATCCACCCCAGCTGATTTTGTGAGCCTATCATGTGAGGTAAATACCATCACAAAGAGTCATCACCCCCAAGAAAAGATGAATTATCTCCTGCCTGGCTTGATAAAGCTTGACAGAGGGGAAATAGGGATAAATATTTAATGGTACCACTGGTGTTTTCCTTTCCCCCCNAGGGAAGGCAACCTGTGCAGCACTAAAGCCATGGAAAAATGAAAAAAAAAAAAAAAAATTAGGTAAATAGTACTGACTTGGAATGCATAGTTTAACTTGGCATGTAAAACTGTTTTAGAGAACAGTTAACCATTCTATGCTGGTAAATATTGAGATATTGTTGGTTAGATGTCTTCATGTTCATTTCTACGGGACAAAGGAAAATGCCTTCTTACTGACTGGATTTTGGACAGACTTTATTAATGTGTTAGATATTACGTATTCACTAGTGCCTCTAATGTACTATTACACTATCACTATTCCCATGCAAACAATTTATGCATGGGAAAAATTTAGATGTCTAGACTGAGTATTTTTTTTGTATTTCAGCTTATATCAGCCCAAAAAAAAAAAAAAAAA
>VWZG01005428.1:75828-87671 GCA_013396735.1 Grallaria varia | reverse complement strand
CAAAAAAAAAAAAAAACAAGAAAAAGGAAAGGAAATCCCTACCTACAAAATTACAAAGCACTTTTGAATGAAATGTGCTTTCCTTTTCTGCCACTAGTATTTTTTCTCCTTTATTGCAGTACAAAATGCATGATATTTGTTTCATTATTGAAACGAAAGTATATTTAGAATAAGACATAGCTGCATGTGTTGTAGTCTTACTGAATCTGGATGTAAGGACTTGATTGGTAATTATAACATTTACATTAGATTTGGAAGATCTCTATTTAAAAAATGTTGACTGGGTATCTCTCATGCCCTCACCTTACTCTTCTTCTTTCAGAAAGAGAAAGTAAAAACAACCACAAATCATATGTTATTCAGTTTATTTCTTTTGCAATAAGATTAGTATAAAACTGTTAATTTAAGTATTCAAGTGAAATTGACGTTGACAAGGCAGTGAACAAGATAGCATTGTCATTTCAACAAAACCACAAAAGAAACCTGGTAACTAAAGGGCCATTCACACTCAGTTTTTGAAAAACTGATAAAAGCGATAATGAAAGTCACGGCACTCAGAAGAGCAAAAGCCAGTGTCAATAGAGCAACTTAATACAATCTGGACAGTGGAAATAAAAAAAAAAAAAGAAAAAGAAAAAAGAAAAATTGTGTTTGAAGATGGCAAAGTCATCAAAAAGGTGTCACAGAAGAGAAAGAGCATAGAGCATATATGACTTATCAGAATGCCTGAGTCGTTTAAAAAATCTTTAAAAGACCATAAATTGGGCATTAAATATGGGTGAAGGATAACACCTTGATATATATGGTAGTTAAGGAGATGAATAGAAGTAAATTTTCAATGATATTTATTATGGTGGCATCTGAAATCATAGAATCATTTAGATAGGAAAAGATCTATAACATCATTGAATCCAACAGTTACACCAGCATTGCCAAGTCCGCCACTCAACTATGTCCTTAAACACGCCTACCACCACATCTACACATCTTTTAAATACCTCCAGGGATGATGACTCCACAACTTCTCTGGGCAACCTCTTCCAATGCTGGACAACCCTTTCTATGAAGAAATTTTTCCTGAGAGCCAATCTAAACCTCCACTGACACAACTGCATGTCATTTTGTATTGTCCTATCAATTGTTACTTAGAGGAAGAGACAGTCTCCCACATCATTACAACCTCCTTTCAGGTAATTGTAGAGAATGGTAAGGTCTCTGAGTGGGGTCTTTTCCAGGCTAAAGTCCTCCAGCTCCCTCAGCCTCTCCTCATATGACTTGTGCTCCAGACCCTTCAACAGCTCCGTTGCCCTCCTCTGGACTTGCTCCAGCCCCTCAATGTCTTTCTTGTAGTGAGGGGCCCAGAACTGAATACAGGATTAGAGGTGCAGCCTCACTGGTCATGAGTCCCAGTTGGCCACACTATTGCTGATACAGACCAGGATGCCACTGGCCTTCTTGACCACCTGGGCACACTGCTGGTTCATCTTTAGCCTGCTGTTGACCAGTACCCCCAGCTCCTTTTCTGCCAGGCAGCTTTCAAGATACTCTGTCCCAAGCCTGCAGCACTGCATGGAGTTGTTGTTACAAAACTGCAGGACCTGGCACTTGGCCTTGATGAACTTGATGCTTTTGGCCTCAACCCAATGATTCAGCCCTTAAAGATCCCTCTGCAGAGGCTTCCTACTCTCCAGCAGATCAACACTCCCACCCAACTTGGTGTTGTCTTCAAACAGATTGAGAGAACACTTCATCCTCTAGAACAAATTATTGATAAAGATATGAAACAGAACTGCCTGCAGTACTCAGCCCTGAGGAACACCACTTATGACTGACTAGCAACTGGATTTGACTTCATTCACCACTCTCTGGGCCCAGCAATACAATGCAGACAGTTGTTTAGACTGCACCCATCCAAGCCACAAACAACCAGTTTCTCCAGGAGAACAATGAGGAAAACAGTGTAAAATGATTTATTAAAGTCCAGGTAGATGACACCCACAGCCTTTCCCTCATTCACTAAGCAGGTCACCCTGTCATAGAAGGAGATCGGATTTGTCTAGCAGGACCTGCCTTTCATAAACCCCACTGCCTGGACCTCACCCCTTTGTTGTCCTGTACACGCTGTGTCATGACAGCCCTTTACCTCCCTGGATCACCTTCTGACCCTTCTTGTAGATAGATGGATGTCACATTTTCTGGGGTATAACAGGTCACTGACCATTTCCTCTTGGATTATGGGGGTTTCATTTCTGCTCCCCATTTTTGTCTTCCAGCTCAGGGCTCTGAGTACCAGAGAACAGCTGCTCCTATTGTTAAGGACTGAGGCCAAAAAAATCAGCAATTACCTCAGTCTTTTCCTCATCCTTTGTCACTAGGTTTCTCCCAACATCCCACAAAGGATGGAGATTTACCTTTGTTCTCCTTTTGTTGCTAATGTGTTTTTAGAAATGTTTTTATTGTCTTTCACAACACTATCCATGTTAAGTTTTATTTGGGCTTTGGCCATTCTAATTTTCTCCCTGCATAAACTCACAACTTTGTAGTCCTTCTGAGTTGTCTGCCTCTCCTTCCAAAGGTCATAAACTCTCTTTTGATTCAAAACAAAGTTGTCTATTCAGCCAGGATGGTCTCCCCCGCCCTGGCTCTTCTTTCAGTGCATGGGGCCAGACTGCTCCTGCATATTTAAGATTTCCTTCTTGAAGAACATCCAGCCTTCCTGGATTCCTTTGCCTTTCGGGACTACCTCCCAAGGAACTCTGTCAATCAGTCTCCCAAACAGGCCAGTCTGCCCTTCAGAAGTCCAAGGTAGCAGTTCTACTGATCCCACTCCTTACTTCCCTGAGAACTGAAAACTCCCTCATTTCATGATCACTGTGTCCAAGGTGGCCTCCAACCATGACATCCCCCACAAATTCTACATTCTAAACCAACAGGTCCTGCAGGGTACCTGCCTTCCCTAATTGGCTTCCTCACCAGCGGTGCCAGGAACTTATGTTCTACAGACACCAAGAATCTCTTAGGCTGTTTCTTCTCTGCTGTATTTATTTCCAGCAGATATCTGGCAACTGGAAGTCCCTCTCAAGAAGAAGGGCGAGTAATTGTGATACTTCTCCCAGCTGCTCACAGAATATTTCATCCACCCTTTATCCCTGGTTGGGTGGCCTTGTTGTCACTTCCCCTCTGACTCTCACCTAGAAACACTGAACCCTGTTGTTCCCAGCATTAAACTCTAGAAAATCGAAACACTCCTTGACAAACAGGGTTACCCCACTGCCCCTCCTTCCTTGCCTATCACTTCTGAGGAGTTTAGAGCATTCTATGAACAAAGCAAAAGTCGAATTTCATTGTTCTACATTTGTATGAATACGGAATACCTTTGAAAAACGTTATACAAAATACCAAACCATATTAAGACTGTTGTGTGGAGTGCTAAGAGTGGAGAGAAAGAACACTGCACTGCAGCTCTTTATTATTTTTTTTTCTTTAAATGGATAATGATTTTTGAAAAGGGCAAAGGAAGAGGTATCAGAATTTTACTGTGATGAAATAATTTGAGGATGGAAAAAATCAGGAGGATATTTGTAAGTACCATAAAAAAGCATTTGAGAAAAGGACGGTGGGTGAAAAAGAAAGCTTGATTTGATTTAACATGATTTTAAATGAAAAGTAACTGGTTTAACTGGACATCAATTTGTTTATCTGAATAAAGTTATATTAAATCAATGATATAAAAGATTTTTTTTAAAAAAAAATTTTGGTGATCACACAAAATTCATATAATGTTGTTATTTTGAATCAATGCACCTGAAAATTATTCCCCTGAAGTGCTAAATTACATTCTTTTCTGATATATATTGGAATAAATCCAATGAAGCCCAGCAAGTTACACTGATATAAGATAGCTGATAACTATTTAACTACAATCATAAAGAGAAATAATACAGGAATGATGAAAAAGAAATGTGCAGAGACACTGTGAGAATGAATGAAAGGAAGCAATTTAAAAGAGATAAATAAGAATGGGATATATAAAATGATGGAGTGATTAAATGATAGGTCAGACAGTTCAAATAAGATGCTCTGGAATTATTATTTTGCCTAACTCTTGAATATTAAAAGAAGATAATTATATATTGTAAAGCTCTATTTAACCAGTGTTCTGTAAAAGTTGATCACACAAGAAAAGATTTAGCACATGAATTTAGTAAAAATGCAAGATGGAAAGAAAATGGAAAGAAAATTGTTCCTACAATTACATTTCACAGACATACAAGCAGTCATATTCCAGATGCTAATACCTATAACTACATTATGTGATTTCAAAATTACACTGAATTTTCTGGTATAATTTCTCTAGTTCTATAATTTCTAAGATTAAAAAGGATACCAAAGTGCTTTCTTCAGAAATCTCTTCCTTTCTTAAACTTATAGAATCCTACAAAAACTTTTCAGATGAACTACTAAATGAAGCTACAGTCAAAATGGCAGAATGTAGTTCCATCATAAAATGGTCTAGAGACAGTATTTCCATGATTTATTCTTTCCTTTCCAAACCACACAGTCATAATGAGTATGAAACTATTCAGTCCAGATAATAAATGGAACATACCCATTGTGACTACATCAAAGTCTCTGAATCTCTGTATTTTGTTAGTCAATTTAGAGAAAAACAATGGAATAAAATACAACCTTATTTAAGTTCATCCTGTATTTCTTCTCTATATTAACATGATACCACATCACTATAGCAGATTACAGACTCTGATGGCTGTTGCTGTCATTTTAAGATCTACACACTTACTTCTTACAGATTTTTTTTTTTTTCTTACTAAATATTGTGTTAGATCTTGTGGGTCATGATTCCATTTTTATTAAGCAAATACATTGATCTGTATTTTCCTGGATAACTTTCTTGCATACACAAAGAGATGCTTTCTCTTGTCCTTACTACTGCATACAATGCCTCTCAACCAAACAGTACAGGTTCTCACTGATGGCCTTTCAGACAAGATAGGAAATAAAGAGTAGGGTGAAAAGCTTCAGGTATTGCCTGAAATAAAAGGAAATTGTATCTCTGACTTCAACCAGAGTCTCATAAACATATGTGACAAAATAAAATTATATAACAACTTTTTCCCTAAAATCTTGATGAGTTCTAATATGCTTTTTTTCCCAAAAACATGTATTTTAACAAATCGGTAAAATTTGACCTTTTTCAGTATGAATAACTTGGAACTGACTTGTGAACCTGCTGTCCGTATTATCTCCTTCTCTATTTAGTAAGAAAGAGAAAAAAACAAATGTATAGTAACTCCTGCAGAATAAGAATATTTTTGTTTTGCTTTTTCTCCAAGTAATAATTCCACCAATGAACCATGATAAAGACACAAAATCAAATCTTCCTACACAAAAACTATAGATATCAACATTGTTATTCATCTTTCTTTCTCTTTTCTTATGCTATTACTCTCATTGAAGAGAAGACGCAGCATTTTAATTCAAAACTAAATGTAAAAATCTTTTCAGAGAGCTGAATGGTGTTAAGCTTGGCAATTAACATTGTTTTATTATCACTGTTAATTTTAATAATATGTTTGAGATAAAACATCAGAGTTTTTTATAACTTAAAATTATGAATGCAGTAAATACAGTAAAGTATACAGAAAATATCAGTAGAAAATGTAGTAGAGAAACAGAAATATCTGACTTGATAGAAGTTGTATTGCAAAAATATTTCTGCTCACATTGTGTACAAGATTTATTCAGAGATATTCATCCAGATAAAATTACTGTTAGTCAGATAAGGAAAATTATGCATTAACATAATTCTTTCTATCATTGCAAAGGCCTTTGTCTTTATAGACGGATTTCTTTAAAAAGTTCCAGTCTGTATTTGTTTGGGAGGGTTTTTTTTGTGTAGTGGTATGGGACTAATGACACCAAGCACTTGCACGTTTTGTGATAAGTCCGTAAGCCAAAACAGGTGCAGTAACAAAAAAAAAACAAAAAACGAAAACAAAAACAAAACCAAACAAACAAAAACTCCAAACAAATAAACAAAAAAGAAAATTAAAAAGTAGGGGTAGCAAGGGTTTGCTGGATCCTTGATGTCTTAGTTTCTTAGAGTAGTTACTGGAGGAATAAGTAGCGTGATTAATTTTTTTAATGCACAAATTACATTTTTAAATTAAAGGTAAAGCCTATTTTACTCTCCAGAAATTAAATTATAATTTCTGGTGGATGGCACAGGAAAGATAAACCAAACAAACAAAAAGAGTACAAAAGGCTATGAATAGAACACACTCAATATGATGTAAATTGGCAAAACCCCCAAACAATATCGTCCTTTCCATAAAGGATGCAGTATAATTGAAAGACAGACTTTTTCAAAGGACTAGATTGTTTGCCTCACATTTACATAAACTGGCTAAAATTTTGTGAATTTATAGGAAGCATGCTTCATACAGAACTGCATTCTCGGTTAGATCAATAACATAGATATTTCCAGGATATCTGGAAATGTAAGATGTTTTGCATCACAGCGGCGTCGCATCGGAATGCCTTTAAGCACTCGTTGCTGTAAGGCCAAGTGCCGCCGCGGTGGCGAGGGCGCGGTGCCGGCTGTGCCCAAGGACCTGGGCAGCGCCGCCCTCTGCAGCGTGACCGACCCGCTCCACCTGGCGGCTCCCGAGCGCACGGCACAGGCGCAGCGCCGCGCTGCTTCTCTGCGAACATACACCGAGCAGGAGCATCAGTAGTACACTCTCTGAGGTGACATCTCTAACTTCGACCATCTACATGATCACGTATTAGCCAAATAGTTTGCTGAGGAGGCATGAAGACACACCATCCATAACGCTGCTGATTCCTTTGAGAATGCACGCAGAATCAGTCTCGAGGAGAAAAGACAAGGCAGAAAGAACCGTGCCTCACCAACACCGCCTATGGAGACTTTCTGCTGTGCCTTTTGCAACCGGCCTTGCCTATCTCACATCGGCCTCTTTAGCCATCAGTGCGCTTGCAGCAAGCGTGGGGCGAGCCCTTCCCAAATCTTCGTTCGCAAAGCCTAGCCATGATGATGATGTATTTAGCCATTTATAATTGGCTAATCTCTCTAAGTGTTCCAGAAGTTAAAATATTATAGACTTCTGGATTACAGAAATATGGAAATGACACAAATCTTAACCAGTCATGTGAAAAAGTTAACAGGGTCCAAAATACCAGACTGATTTTTAGTGCCCCTTCTGGCTGGCTCCTATCGCAGTATCTTTCCTGATCAGGATTTAATAAATTTTTATGGCTGTCAAACTGCAGCAACCCTCACTGTGTAATACAAAATGTTTGGGAACGCATGTGTTCCCTGTAGCCTTTTACCAATGAGGGCCCTTGTGCCATTCCTTCTCTTTTATATCTGCTGAGAAAAATACGGTTATTGAATGGCCTCATACCGAGATCTGGAAAAAACAGTTTTGGTAACAATAAAGAGCTACATTGGTCAGCCAAACAAAAACCCACATCCTAACATCAAAGGTCAGAATATCTTCAGACAGAAGTTTCCATGTGTAGATTGTGCTTCTGAGGTCTAGGCAAATGAAGAGAACAAACTTTCATGTCATATCACAAGGGACAAGACAGAAAGAGCACTTCAGAAGTAGGAAGCCACTCAATACCCAAGAAGGATGGTTTTGCTGCTCACTTGCAAGTATCATTATTTATCTATATTCAACTCTTGCCTTAATTTTAAAGAAGGATTCTTAGGAAGATCCCTGTTCAATTTCAACTAGAATCCTATTGAGTTTCAATTTTAGTAGTTCATAATAGCAAATATATTAGTGGTTTTCTTCTGATTTTCCTTTGAAGACAGATCATTGTGAACTTAATTCAAATATTTACTGGAAAACAGTATATGAAAATTGCGTGCAGCTATCCTGTGCTACATATTGTTTAACCTAGTATATGTTTAAAAGTGAAAGCCAAACTTTATCTGGAAATGCATGTAGATGTTTAGAAACTGTTATGATACTGTAGGTGCTTTAACTTGCAAACCTAGATATGTTGAAATAATATATACTAAGATGTAATACTTGTTTATATCCAGCAAATGCTAGAAAATAATAAACAAGGACTGTATGAAAAAAGGTTTCAGTATGGACCTCCAATTCTCATCTTCATAATCATACTGAGTAGTTCCACTGAAGTCACTGCAAGTTTGACTTTAGATGGACAGACTGCAAATACTACAAGGTTTTAAGAACAATCCATATTTCTTACATATATTTGAGAATTAAATTTAAGAAAAAAAAAAAACACAAAAGGAAACCGAAAGCTGTATTTCATTCTACCTGAAATATTAATGATGGATGGCACAAAATTCCTATATTATTTTCACTATTATTCTACTCATTATATGCAGTAGTTAGTATTATAATACATACTACAGGTATACTTACTACATGCCAAGTACTTACTTCTCTCTGTGTGTATGTGGAATTATAGAATTGCCAGCAATTGCGGAAGTGGACAGAAAGCGCAATGCATATGAAAACAAGAAAGGTAAGACTAAAGAAGGGCTCTGAGTAGAAGCAAGGATTAGAAAAGGAGAACACTCAGTATAAGAGAAAATATTTATGACTAAAAGAACTTAGCAACATGGAAATCACAGAGATGTTTTTAAGGTTGACTCTCAGTTCTTATTCATCACTTTTTATACAATACTTTTGTGACTCTGCATCCCATTTACAGAAATAGATAATTAAAAATAAATCTTTCCTTGAGGCTTACATATTTGAATTGTTAGTTCCACAAAGTACAAGCTAAGTATTTTTTCAAGTTTTTCATTTCCTCCACTACTGTTCGGAAAAAAAGGTAACACTGCCAAATATTAAAGATCACTGCTGCTAAATTATCTGATGCTAGGAAAGGTAATACTGGAAACCCCAGAAAATCCAAGTCCATAAACATGTATGTGACTTAATTTTTATGGATAATTTTTGTGAGCTCAATTTTCATATAAAAAAATTAATAAGCTTCAAGACTGACATTAAAATTTTAAGAAATTTTAACTTCTGTTTAATGGAAACCAAGATGTGAATTTATTTACTACTAGATGCATATTGTAAGTTTTGGGGTTTTTTTTGTCTGAAGAGGTTCCTGCTATTGGACACTAGTAAAGCTAATATACAGCAGGTCTTTGGGGACAACCTATTGTCACATACGGGAAACCCCTAGTTATAGATCTGACTTTTTTTTTTTTTTTTTTTTTTTGATATGGTAGAACATGTTGACTGTAAAAATGTTTCAGCAGAGATCAATTGTTCAGCTTTACAAAACATTTTTATATTTAAAATAGTATGAGTAGTTTTACCCTCAATGTCATAGGTGAATATGAACTGTACTTTACATTTTTTAAAGAAGTGAAATTATTTAGTAATTTTATTTTAGTTTATTCAATGGATTTTATGAAAACTGAAGGTTCCAAATTTGCGTTCCTTTCCAAAATGGAAGCAGGCTCTGAAATCACAGTATTTACTTCAAAATCATGTTTTAATGGCAATGTTAATGTATTTGGCAGAGTTACCTTCTCTTAATTAGCTTTTTTTGTATGTTATTTAATATAGTTCTTTACAAATATATAACACTATTATGTGGGCAAGAATGTTAGTAATGTATTGCACTCTGTTTATTTAGCAGACTATTTTCAAGCAGTTGATGCAATGCATCCCAGGCTTTGTTTACCTGTATAAGCATGCCTTGGAGTCTTTGCACCTTGGGGTACTTCTAATACTTGGCACTACTTTTGCTTTCAGGCACATAAATTAATAAATCTTGGAGTATGAGGATCTGAATTGTGTCTCAGCAGCAGTTCAAAACCTGCCATTTTCAACCACTAAGATGCCATTCCCAGTTGGGTCAGCCTTTTGTTTACAGCGATCATAACAAATTGGCCAAGTCTTGAATCTCATGCCATTCGTCTTTAGCAAAGATCAGGCATGACCATTAAGAATAGATTTATTTTTTTTTAAAAGTAACATGAAAAGATTACAAACAAAGCCTGTATGTGAAATGCCAGAGACAATTTCATCACTGAAATACAGTGCATGTGCCTCAGATAGAGGCAAGTATCCAGTTACTAAAATGTAAACATGACTTAAAAAAAACAAAAACAAAAACATGCTAGAGTAGTTTACATAGTTCACAGGAGAGGAATTGAATCACAGTCTTCCAATCCAAAAGTCGTTACAAAGTTTGCATTTAGTTGTCTCATTTTCCACACTACTTAGCAGCGTGTAACCTTTCATAAGTTCATACCAGTTCAAAAGCACGACTGCTGGCTGCCCTTGGAACTGTAAGTCTTTGCACTCCTGAAAACTCAACCTCTGGGACCTTGCATGGGTTACTGACAAACACACAACTACTGACTACCTAAAAAGTTTGGTTTAAGTCGCTTATCATTAAGGACTTTTGATCAGAGGAAATGTATGTGGATTTTAGGCACCTAAATCCAAACTTCTGATCCTGAAAATCCTCACTCGTCTTAACAGAGGAGGTGTCTACATTTCATTGACAAATTAATTTATCACTTCAAGCTCTTCAGAGGCTTAAAAAGGCAATCTCATCCTATGATGATTTCCAATTTAAATAGTGTGTGAGTTTGCCCTAATTATTTCTCTGTGGAGCCATGTTTTTCGTTTATATCTGGGAGTAATTTGACACAAAGCTTTGTTGCTTAGTGTTGTTAGAGGGCTTTATAATCTTCTAAAGGAACAGTTATAGACGTGTGAAATGTTATTGGGATTCACATGTTTTCTTTGTAAAGATTTGAAAATACTTGGTAAAGTCTCACTTCTACTTTGAAAATTTTGAAGCTAAAATCAGAAACGTTAACATTTAAGTGCTGCCTAGTGACCAGTGTTATCTACCCCAAACACAACTATTTCATTGTCACCTTTAACTATCAGTGCTTCTTTACAACCCTTGCTTTATTCTATATGTATCATGCATCTCTTACTGCTCTCATAACACAACAAAGGATCCACTGATGCAGAAAAATACAACAATAAATGGGTTTCTATCATTGACAACAATTAATTGTAGCATCATGTTTTCAATGGACAGTAAAGTATGTTATTTTCCTTTCATATTTTTCTCCCACATGTAGCTTTATTCCTTGGAAGTACAAGGAAGAAGAAGATTTCTTTAAAAAAGTTTTATTAATATACCTATTCAACTTTCATTTCCTCAGTGGAACCTGAAAAGCTATGTGAGCTTATTCAGTGTGGTTTTAAAATAGTTTTTTCTTTTAAACACAAAAGATTAAAGAGCCTAAAAGATCTGGAGTTGCAATCCCTGAAATACTTCCTCTGCTGTCCTGGGAGTTTGACAGTCAGCAGAGATGAGCTGCTTCTTGCATCCGTTGCTACGCAACCTCTGTGGCATCCCAGGAGCTCAAATGTCTCTGTCCTGTACTTTGTGCACAAAATGGGGAAAAGAGCTGTCAGATTTGGGGGTTCTGTCAGTATTTTCTGCTTAATATTCTATTGCCTAGAAAGATCCAGAAAAACTGTAGTGATCGAAAGACAATTTAACAGTGGACAACATGGTCTTAGAAACAACTTCTATCAATAGCTTATTTGAATAGCCAAATACTTTGTTCAGAGTATGCCTGAATCCTTACAGGGAAAGGAGAACAAGCCTGAGCTGAAAATTGGAACATAAGAGCAAGAATAAGATAGGAAGACAAGGAAAAGGAAAACAGGAGCTTTTATTTGAATCCCCTGCGCCCTGATCTCCATTTCATTGACTGTTACATTTCTAATTAAAGTAGAAATTAAACATAATTTTTG
>VWZG01005428.1:50667-75805 GCA_013396735.1 Grallaria varia | reverse complement strand
AAAAAAAAAAAAAAGAAAGTGCTAAATTATGAACTGAAAGCCTTTTTTCTTTCTATTACACCTGTGGTAGTCTACTTGCATGGCTAACCTGTACTTCTGCTTCTTTAGGTGTTTTTACAGATAATTTTACAAGCAGCCTAACTTTATAATAATGTATGCAATTTCTACGTTCCTTCAGCTCACCTGCATTCATAATGATAATATAACCTAATTGGCAACAAAATATTTTATAGGAAATTGTATGATACCATCTAATGTCATCAAGAACTGGCATCAAAGTTAGTAACTCCACGTGTAGTCAAACCTGAGTGGTTTATGGTATCATAACCCCAAAGACAGTGGAGAAATCTGCTTTTATTATGTCCTAATTTAATGCATAAAACTTACCAAAAAAAATTCCAAAATTAACTTCAGAGGCATAACACTGGCATCCAAGGGAAAAAAAAAAAAGAAAAAAAGCTATTTAGCTTTGTGTTACCCTACTTATGAGAGCATAGCAGATTAAACCTCAAACCCAGCAGTCTGTGTAATCACTAATTGTGTGATATCTGCCAACACACCTTGCTTCAGTTTTCTCCTCCATTAAAAAGCTTTCATACTGAAATGTTCCACTGAAAGACTATGCACTGAGTCCAGTCAGTCAGAAGCAGGTTTTGGTTCATAAAAGTTTATGTGGTTTTTAAAACAAGGACTGCACTAACAACAGCTGTACTGATAGAGGAGTAAGACCCAGACATGGATTTCACATGGTAAATATCAAAGAATCTTTTTTAAAAAGATAGAGAAAAATTAAACGATTTTAGAAGTTTATTTGCAAATTCAGTGTGAAATTCTGAGTGTTCTCAACCTGGAAATGTAATTCATTTATTCAGATCATTACCTATGTATTTGGAAGACAGTCTTATTTAGGTCTCACTCACATTTCCAAAACTTGATCATTTGAAGTCAAGTTCTAGAAAGATACTTCTCCTACATTCTTATTAATTGAAATAAAACAGAGAATGACCTATAGTTGTAGCTGTATTGTACTAATTTTTTGTACATTCTGTATTTTTCTGAGTACTCATTTTCCTGTATTTTATAATAGATTAATGAATTAACCTGACATTCAGGCTAATTCACTCTATCCTTTGCAATATATCCTTTTTAATTCATTACAACAGAGTTTTTACTAAGTATTAATTTTTAAATTTATATTAATTTAAATTTATCTTTCCTCCTGCTTTGTTGTCCTAGAAACTTGCTCAGTGTACACTCCACAGCCTTTTTCCAGTCATAGACATAAGTGGCAAATAAGACAGGTCTACTTGTTACCAGCCTCCAGACAGTGTCTGACCCATTAACCACTGTTCTCTGAGTCCAACCATCCAAGAAGTTCTAACCCATCTGCTTTTTCACCCATCCAGATCATAATGTTTAATGTGGGTAACAGTGTCACAAGTTTTGCTAAAGTCAGCGCAAATGATATCCACTGCTCTCTCCCCATCTGCAGAACCAGTCATTTGCTATGGAAGACAATCGGATCAGTCAGGTAAATCTACCCCTGGTTCTGTCAGGGGAGGTTTAGGTTGGATATTAGAAAAAGGTTCTTCACCCAGAGTGTGGCTGGACACTGGGACAGGCTCCCCAGGAAAGTGGTCACAGCAGTAAGCCTGACAAGAGTCCAGGAAGTGTTTGGATGATACTCTTGGGCACAAGGTGTGACTCGGGGGGATGGTCTTGTGCATCTCACAGACTCAATGAGCCTTTATGGGTCCCTTCCAGCTCAGCATAGTCTGTAATTCTGTAATCATGGCCCAGATTGTCTGCTGAGCTGCATATCCTGTTTTGCCTCTTTGTAATTATCTTGGATTGGCTTCTAGCAGTCCTGAACATCTCCTTTCTTCATCTTCCCATCAAAAGTTTCCCAGACCACTTAATTCCAAAATTGGGTATATAGTGCTGAATTTACTTTAATCTCACAGAAAATACTTGTTATTTCATGTTGCATCCCTTTCTGTCCAAACTACATCTGCACTTCCAGCTAAGGCTATATCCTCACATAAACATAAATATATGTTTATACATATAGAATTTTCCACAGCAGGAAAAGACTCCCTATTGCAGACTTTGATGTAATCACAATTTAAATACAAAAATCACAATTTAAATATAAATTAGGAATGAGCAAATTGCAATTCCCCCATATATAGTGTAAATCCTGTATAACAATACTCAATACACTTTAATTAAGGTAGATTTGCAATTAGGGTTTTTTCTTACACCCTTCAGAGAAAAAAAATGAACACATTTAATTAGAATCATTATTTAGGAACTGATATGAAAACAATTAAATAAATACTTTTAAGGACAATGTCAGCATTTGGGAGGAACTTTGTTCTACACAGATGAGATTTAGAGTATCTGCTGGCTTGATTTTAAGGTGTACTGTACAGGATTACAAGTGTACAAATTTGAATAACTGTCCACACATATATTTATATATACTATTCACAACAGTGAATTCTATTTTTACCATTACACTTTGTTTCTCTTCTATTGCTTTAAGATTTTGATAGAGCCTCTTTTCATGGGAAAAACAGAAAACGTTTATGTAAAATTTTATCTGTCAGATGACCAGGTTGCAGAGGATGCTTCCTTCCTTTCCCCTTATATGACTGTTTTAAGGAACAACCAAGTACTTTTAAGAAAGGAAAAGAAGTAGTTGACTAGATCAATTTTTTTGTATTGTTGAAGACTTGTGCATTAAGGAAAAAGGTTAAAGAACAACAACAACAAAAAAAGCTTTAGAAAATGTATTCTGATAGCTATTACTACTCCATCTTCTATACTCTCAGGATCAGAAAGACAATGTTCATAAAATAGATATGTCAGAATTACAAACTGATGTATTCAAAAGCAAATAAGGGAACCGACAAGTTATTTGACTGTACGGGTAAATTATTCATAAAAAAATTAAAAATTACAAATTTAAGTTATTTAAAATGAATTCCAGCAGTTCTGGACCAAGCCCTTGTGCAAGATACAGGCCAGCCAGGGTCCAGGCATTAAATGCCTCTGACAAGTTTACTTTCCCACTTTGATTTCTACTAAATCCAAGCCTTGCTATGAAGTAACTCAAAACCACATGAAAGTGTTTTGGTTCCTCCAGAAAGACTAAGATACAGGTGGTTTAACCAAAACATTTCCACAGCCTAAAACTACCAAGTGAGTGATACCTCCTAGGCTATAAAGTATTTGTTTACCTTTATTTATTAAGGCCACTGATTTAATTAAAAAAAGGTATGCTTCTCTTCTTAATTCACTGAATGAAATGAAGAAGAGACAATGATGAGTTAGGTTTCAGATGTCTTTATCACAGCTGAAAACATACTTTTCACAACCACAATTCTCTTTTCCCTATCATTATTTTCAATCAAGTTGCTGAAATGTAGTTCCAGACATTTTTGAGAATCAAGACTGGAGCTCCAGAACCATTAATTTAAGAAATCTTTCATAATCTGTGCAGTTCAAATGCTTCTAACTGGCAATAACAAAACAGTAGTACAAGTTTGTCATGCAAATAAAAGATGTGAATTCTCATCCTTATGCTTAATGGAATATTCAAGAGGACAATTAACACCACACTCACAACCAGATTTTCCAGATTTCCTTTTAAATATACATACTTCCCACCTTCACTTCCTTCAAAACCATTATTTAGAAGTTTTCACAGAGCAGCATTTATGTTTCCCAAGCTTAGAATGTCAGTGTTTGAGAGGTCATTGTTCAAAGGAATAAATTAAATTATACATGTCAAGAATGTCAAGTATTATTTATAACTCTATGTTTATATATATTTGATGTTACTCTAGGCAGTTCAAAGGTCTGGAAACTTTTTAAAGAATCAATATAATGATTAATAAATAAAATAAATTATTTTAAAAATTATTTGTGGAACCAAAGAAATGCAAATTTAAAGAATGTATGAGGAAAAAAAAATGAAGTCTTTAAACAGATCACAATAATGTATGTATTAAAGAATATATTGAAATCTATGTGTCTCCATCATAAAAGTGCTTATTTGCACTTCTACATATTCTTGTAACCTGCTTCCCCAAACCACCCAGTTTTGTTCTCTGCTGTCAAATTCAATTGTCAAGTTTTACATATTTAAATGTACTCTTCCTCTTTATTAAGATTATACTTGCTGAATGGAAAACCTGCAGATTGAGGTAGATAAAATTCAATTTCACACAGTTCCCCACATTTTTAAATATATAACACAGGATATGTACACATACACATACATTCCCTGAACTGCTCTTACAGCTCTCGTTCAGAACACTCAGAATACAGAGGTGCTTGCATGAGGATACTTCCTCTTGTCATTGATTCCTATGATACTATCTATCTTCAGAGACACAGGGGAAAAGTCTAAATCATAAAATGGACAGGAGTTACAGTTTGAATCTTTGATACATAGGTAATGACAACAGTACTCTGCCTCTGTTTCACATTAAGTTTTCCCATTCCTTCAGAATCCATTAAAAATTTCATAAAAATTTAGTGTCCTAAAATCCATTTTTCCTCTTTCATCTGTAGACTGAGCTTCAGGAATTTTATTCAGAGACATAATCTTCAAGACACTGCCCACTATCTCCTTCCTGCACATTGCCCTGCCACAGCTTGCTCTCTGTCTTGCTCTGGTTTAAACAGGATTCTAAGGAAGCTCTCACAGTCATGCATTTTTGTAAAGAAGTATTCAGAAGATCCCGACTGTAATGTGATCTTCTTAGATAGATTCAAACAGGTTGTACACACAGTCTTTAATAAATACTGCACCTAATCACTTTCAAAAACCTCATGCAGAAGGCCAACAGCGCATTCTCCATTATCTTGAGGCTTGCAGGAATAAAAAATTTTGAATCATTTCTATTTTCTGAACATCAAATAAGTTCTCAGAATAACTAAAAACAAGTACATGACTACATGGGAGTACACAAAAGCACAGCATAATTATTAATATTTATCTAGGTATGTAGAACACTACTATTGTACAATCCTCAAACAGGAATATTACCAAACATATTACTAAAATAACCACCTGAACATGGAGCCACATGCATGTACAAAAGACATCTGATACGTGGCATCTGATATCACTTAGTGATATGAGGTAACAGTACTGATTCTTTCCTACTACTCTTCCTTTTATCGCTTAAATTATGTTAATTAATTTCCAAAAGTGAATTATGATCAAGAATTTAAACAAGAAAAAAAATAATAAAAATGAAGGAAAATTAAAACCATCTTAACTGAACCGAACTGAAGGAAACAAAACTAGAGGGAAGTTCTAAGAGGATCCTCGGTGAGTGACTGCAACAAACCATCAGTGACTGCAGGACTCCAATCTTTTGATGGCTCCAAGTAGGTATAAATATCTATCTGGGAGATATGTTTCAGACAAACTCCACATTGTCCTTTTGTGCAAAACTAATGAAATCATCTTATTCTAATCCTGTTATACATGAATAAAGACTACATAATTTAATTGTAACTTTGGCCTTCAGAGCAGCCTAATTCTGACAGTGTTAAATTATAATTCCTAAATCAAATTGTAGTACAGACACTGAAAATAGTAAGACAACATTTTTTTTCTTCCATATAATTTTTAAAAATAAATTTTTCACATTGAGATTTCAAATAAGTAATTTGACTTAGATTTGTAGCTATCACAAATCTTAACAGTGTTCCAAGTTTAAGAACATCTTATTAGGACTTAGAAAAAGTAAAAAAGGAAGAAAAAGAAACCAGAGAAAACTCACATCCTCAGTGCCAAATTCTGAAACAGGCTGTGATATTTAAAGCTTCTGGTTCTTTAGAGAAAAAGAGACAAGAGTTCAGTAAACATATTTTACCATCTGCTTGGGATTCCATAAATTAAAGATGTCTGGGTATTTTTAACTGCATTCATACAGACTTGGATATCTTTTCTCTGTTTTGCATCTGTCGTGTTTAGCTTCTTGGTATAAAACTAGCAGAGGGAGTCCAAAAGATACAGAATATGCTCTTACTTCTGGATTGTGATAGAGCGCAAAAAGATACTCACCCACAACTCTGTTGAAGATGTTAATATTTACTACAAGATGTTTACTATCTTTCTATTAAACCCTAACATTCCTTCACAATCTATTATTTGCTTGTTGACAAATTCCAAAAAGCTTGGCAGGAAATGTAAATGTACAAAGAAAGAACATGAAATCTTAAAAACATTTCCCTCAGAAAACAAGATGCCATTCACTGGCTAGGTTACTGTTTTTAGACAAATACAATACTATTTAGAAAATAAGACTTGGATTTGAATTTTAATTTAGCAATTTATAAATTTATAGTCTGAAAAATTTCAATGTAATTTAGAGGGTTTTGGTGATTTTTGCTGCATTGAATATTAAATTTTGATTTTCTTAATGCTTTCCCAAAAGGCTGTGGAACTTGGGTAATTCTGACTACAGTTAGCAACAATTTTCAAGAAGAAACTAGTAAGAAAATATGTGCATCTGGAAATTACTGGAAAATAGATTAAACAGATCTCCAGTAAAGATAAAGAAAAATTTTTATCTTCTTCTATTTTAAAGTTGGTGGGTGGTAGCAACCATTTGTCTTTCTTTTCTACTTTATGCAATATGGAAAGAATGACAATATAGTGGCTGCATTTTCTGCAGTACAGTCTTCCCGTTGTAAGGTGCTCCTGAAATATTTCTCTTTCCCATACAGCCCTCACAGAGAAGATGATGAAGTATGGGCTAGATGAGCAGACAGTGAGGTAAACTGAATGGCTGGACCCAGAGGGTGATGATCAGCAGCATGAGGTCTACTTGGAGACCAGTGATGCACCCCAGGACTCCATTTTGAGTCCAATTCTCTTTAATATCTTCAGTGATGATCTGGATGATGGTGTAGAGTATACCCTCAGTATATCTGCAAATGGAATGGCAACAGTAGTGCTACTTGTTATCTTCCTTCCTATATAACACACCAAATTTGTGAAGAAGAAAGCGTAAGAAGAAATCGGAACGTTATGAGCAGAATAAAGAATGCATATAGTATTTCCACAGGCACCATAATGCAAAACAAGACCAGGAGGAGGTAGAAAAACTCCTACACATGCAGAGCCGTTGAATGAAACTATGTCTTCATTAGCTCTGGCAGGTTATATATAGTACCAAAGAACACAAAAGAAACATCTGCACATCAGTTCACATACAGTCACCTCCTCTCACAGAGAAACAAACATAAACACAGAGTTTTATTTTATCAAGAGGCTTGTAAATCACCACCTTTCCTGAAGAACTGAAGGAAATAACCTAAGAAGGACAAAAAGCAGTAACGGCTTCCACCAGTTTCAGCACAAAAGACTAAATTTCTAACAACTACCCTTCCCAGATTTATGAAACCTCTGCCAGGAGTGATTTAATAACAACACATTATTCAAAAGCAAACATTTTGCATAACAAGTTCACATAAATGTATTCATCCTCTCATGTGTACACTAGGAAAAAAAGTTAATTTCTTTAATGGGCCTTGCATGTATTCCTTTACATCAGTTTATGTTTTATAGTAATTATTTTCTTAGGAAGTGTTAATTTATGTTCTCATCTCAGCTTTTTTTATCATGGGAAGGTAATGCAAGTTTTCTTACCACAGTCAATATAGCCTGGGGCGTGAGTCACATTGCACCTATGTTTTTTGCTGTTTGGAAATCATACATTTTTTTTAAATCTGCACTTTTCCTCACACTGCTATTACAGCCCTAAAAATGAACCACAGTAAAAGTTAGACTGGCCTACCTGCATGCTACATTAATCAGTAAATTAAATTCTCAGAGAAGAGTATGAAACAAGGTAGCATGCAATAAAACTTCCCTGGCATATTCTGCAGTCAAATTCCTTGGAATTTATGACATTAAGACACTCATTTGTATTTAACAGTTCTCAAGAATTTTATATCCCATTATTTTTCATAGTAGGGAAGAGGAGACCCAATTTAAACATGACAAGCATTCAGTAAAGATGGGCTATATATATGTATGTATATATATATATATATATATATGAATGCACTGCTTTTACTATTATGAAAAACTAGTTTTAAAAATCTCTGAACAAAAAGAACCTATGTTGGTTGGGAAAATAAAATCAAGCCAAAATGCAACAGTTAAAGAAAGTACAGAAACAAAATATATCATCTAGTAATAACTTGCTGTATGTGTCAACCATTTGTTTCAGTTCTTTTCATGGATCACCATAATCACTTTTCCTAACAAGCGCATTGGGTTTGCACACCCAGGTTTGAGGGAGGGCTGACTTCTGTGAGAAGCTTCTGGAAGCTTCCTGTATGTCTGACAGAGCCAATGCCAGCCAGCTCCAAGAACAACTCATTGCTGGCTAAGGCTGAGCCCATCACAGCTGGCAGTAATGTCTCTGTGGTAACATACTTCACAAAGGGGAAAAACAAAGTTAGTGCATAAAAGTAACTGCGGCCAAAGAGTGGTAATATGTGAGAGAAACAGGGTCAGTGAGGAAGGAAGGGGAGGAGGTGCTCCAGGCACTGGAGTCGGAACTCCCCTGCAGCCGGTGGTGCGGACCATGGCGTGGCAGCTGTGCCGCTGCTGCCCGTGGAGGTCTGCAGTGGAACAGAGACCCACCTGCAGCCCTTGGAGGAGCCCCACACCGGAGCAGGTGGGTGCGCCCAAAGAAGGCTGGGATCCTGTGGGAAGCCCGTGCTGGAGCAGGCTCCTGCCATGGATCTGCAGACTCATGGAGAGAGGAGCAGGTTTGCTGGCAGGACTTGTGACTCCGTGGGCAACCCATGCTGGAGCAGCCTGTTCCTGAAGGACTGCAGCCTGTGGAAAGGTACCTACACAGGAGCAGTTCATGAAGAACTACAGCCCATTGGAAGGACTCACTTTGGAGAAGTTTGTGGGGGACTATCTTTCATGGGAGGAATCCTACTCTGAAGCAGAGGAAGGAATCCTCTCCCTGAGGAGGAAGCACCAGGAGAAGCAATACATGATGAACTGACTGTAACCCTCATTCCCTGCCTCCCTGCCTTGCTTGGTGGGGAGGAGGCAGAGTCCAGGAAAGATGGAGAGTTGCGAAGTAGGTGTTTTTAAGATTTGCTTAACTTCTCATTATCCTTCTCTGATTTTTATTGGTAATAAATTCAACTCCTTTCCCGAAGTCAAGTCTATTTTGCCCATAATGGTACTTGGTGAATGATCTTTCCCTGTCCTTATCTCAACCCACCAGCCTTTTGTTATATTTTCTCTCCCCTGTCCAGTTGCAGAGGGGAGTGATAGAGTGACACTGGTGGAATTCAGCCAGCCTCAAACCACCACAATAAGCAATTCTGTTGCTAGCTACTGCTGAATTGATAAGATTTCCTTTAATTGTACTCACGATAAACTGGAACTATTTAGAAGTGAAAATTTGTTCCTATTTTGCTATCTTTTTTTCTGGTTTTCTCTCTGTAAGAGTCCAAGTTATTTTGGATGAGAGCATTGCTTTGCATTGAAAACATCTATTTCATTGAAACCAATCATGAAGAAATACCAAAAAAATGTAATGGATTCCAGGTCAGGGAAGAAATGCTAAAAGACCAAGAGGGCTCGTGGATATGTGGACCACATAGACATTTTCCCCTCCATTTCCTTAATTTATGATGACATATTATTGTATTTTTCTTATCTAATTTTGCTTTTAAAAGACTCATATGATTCCCAATTAAAGCTTATGGCAGTAAGTATACAGTAAACTTTTTCATTTTCTCTAATTAAGATTAGTTTTCCTTGCCTCCACACGCCCAGCACATGCTGTTAGGACACTGTAATATAAGCAGCACAACATCTGTATCCCACAGGCCCTGACTACATACATTAGGGACTCACTATTTCCATAGTTTATTAATCAGTTCATCCTTCCATGTGATGACAGTAAGTGCTTGATGAGAGGAGGCATTAAAATCAGTGAGGGAAAACCTCAGCAGTGGACTGGTGTTCTGAGTTCTTATCACCTTGCCCTAAATTGCCATAGCAGAAGAAAAGCAGATTCTGTGGTTATGAAAGGGAAGTAAAAGTTGCTTGCAGTGCAGCTTTTCTGAACAATGTATTCCTTCTCCACTCACATCCATCTATTTTAACTCCCTAGTAATTAAATGCCTAAGTAGTAGATTTCTTCAAGACTTCATGTGAAATATATTTGGTAGATACTCATGGGAAAATTCCTTGTAATGTTATTGCATCTTGAGCAGTAGTTTGAAGGCTACCTGTCCCTAATCATTGGCCTTGTAGATGAATAATGAAATTGTCGCTTAGCTTATAACCTTGCTTTGCAGCTCTAAAGAGAAAACTTTTCCACCGTATCCATACATGCATCCAGTATTTTTTTCTCAGTTTTCCTCACAGGACTTTGTTACCTTCTAAGTTCAGTGGTAAGACAAAAATCTACTCCACAATAATATGCTCATTTTCAAGGTCTATTAAAATTCAGCTTGTTTTGAGGACTAGTGAGCATATCCAGAATTAATCTCATTTGCATTGGAAGGGGTTGCTGACATCAGATTTCGGATATTGCATTACTTCACATAAAGTCAATACTTTACAAGACAGTCCCATATTTCAGCCTCAAGTTTAGCTGGTAAAATTTGCAAAGTAAATTATTATGACTTTAATTCATATATGTATATGATACAGGCTAGTTGCTATCTACATATCACATATAAACTAGAAGTAGAAAAGTAATTGTGTTTCTGTTATATTCATTCAGCCCTGAAAATGACATCCTACTAGTAGATTATCCCCATGAGAAAGCAATTTAGCACCTTCTGAAATCCTGTGCCAATTTTCTGTTCTGAGTTTTCAGCCCCTCCTTATTCAAGGAGCCTTGCAAAATTTCAGCAATTCTGTTCACCTTGCTCACTACAGGCATACAGAGATGGTAACATCTGCATGAGGCAGAAGGGATTATCTTAAACTTCTAAGGGACTGAGTAAATAAAACAGCACAAATTTAATTAATTTTAATTTGACATGGGTTTGTAAGGTCAAATTCAGATCATCAGATAATACAGAAGGTATTTCTTCAAGATTAAATACCTGGTTCTAAAAGTGGAAGCACTTCTGTATCCATATAACAGAGATTGCAGAGTTAATACCAGTGAAAATGCTTATCAGTATCACATAAAAATCAGAGAAAGAGCTCATGTGATTTTGCTATCATGATGCCTGACTAAAAAGCAGGTCATTCAGCCTTAAACTAAGATTTAGATGTGAGTTTTCCACCATTTGGTTCTTATGCCTACATAAAATTTAAATACCTTTCAATTCAGTGTTAGGCATCTTCTGATGCAGATAGAGCCATAAAGTAATTTTTTATGCACCATTGATATTGTTACTAGATGCACATCTCTATCTTCTGACACCCCTCCAAAAACCTACAGGTTTTACTTTAAAGATTATTAAAAACCAAATTACATTAGTTGTTTCAAAATAATAAATCAGTGAAGAGGTTATTCCTATGTGCAAGAGAGAGAAGGAAAAAAAACACACACGACCTAGCTTGAGCAGTGCAAGTTTGTGTCTCCCAATCAGAAGAGTGCATCTGAATGCAAGTGTAGTCTCAATGTCAGAGAAATAAATAGCTTTCTGTGCTGAGGTTTTCCTGATGAATATGGCAGCTACAATACTCAGTTTTGCAAAATGTATTTGCTGTACAAAAATATTTTTATTCTGGGACAGTTTCAGCGCAGTGTCTTGTTTTAAAGATTAAAGATGCTCATCCTTAGGAAACCCTGGAGGAACGAGTCTCTGCAGAGGAAAGGAACCAATTTTCTTTAAAGTTTTCTTTTATCTATTTCTATACAATTTAATTGTGATGACCCAGATAGGTACTTCATGCTATCATCTTTTGTTATTTTCTGGACAGGGAATACAATTTAATGACAGCTACAGAAAATGGGAAAATTTTTACCACCTATAGGAAATTTTAGCAAACATCATTATATCCATATCACAAGGAATTGTTATTTATAGAACAGAAAATAAATAAAATGTTGAAAGCAAGAGATATAAAATAATTTCTATGGAGAATACTGTAGACTTTAAAATAAACTTTTGGTTTTACTCAGCTGAAACAGTCAAAGTTGAGGCACATATTGGAACATCCAATATCATAAGTTACAGAGCACTGTGAACTACATGGTTCTTTGCAGGCATAAGCAAACATGAATTCTTTTCCTGGAAAAAGCTTAATCTTTTAAAGGACTAATTATTATAGCCTGATTAAATATAAAAACCTGATAAACATTTATTTTCAGTTCCCAGAACTGTTTCCCACACTATACAAAATGTATAAGCATGAAGCTGCATTTTAAACATCTTCCTAATCTCACTTTTTATATATATTATTTAAGATTTAGATTACCATTGTTCACTATAAATACTAAAACCCCATGTTAAGAATAACTGCCTTCTGGCTTAGAAAAACTTCCAATCTCTCCTAAGAGACCAAAGGTTTAACTCTTCTGTTTACATGGAGTAAAGTAGCAGAAACTGGACACAAAGGTATGTAATTTAGAATAGTTCTTCAAGAAGACAAAATTAAGAGTAATCCATACTGTACCACAGTCACCTGAAAGGGTGAGTCTAAATACAGCCACACCTGATGAGAGATTAGGAAAGTTAAAAGCAGATTTTTTAGCAGGCAGAGGGAAGATGAATTTGTGATTTCTCTACTTTCTAATGTCTGTTCAGCTATTTTCTCTAACTTTTACCCATTCAGGATACCACTGTTCTCCACTTACCAACATGATCTTTGAATTCCCTGCTTCATTCAAGTGTGCATGTCTGTGCCAAGGTTAGATTCAGATGTATAGGGCAAATTATGCTCTCAGTTTCATTTGACTGTAAATACTGAGTAATTGAAATCAATGGACCTACTCCTGATTTATAAGAGTGTTACAAAAGACAGAATTTGATGTCTCTGAGGTCAATACCAAGGGTCTTGCACACAAACAATTACATTAACCTGTATCAGCCCTGTCAAGGATTCTGCTATGTGTTAAGCTGCAATATTTTATTCAGGCTGAAGATTAAATGAATCCAGAAGACAGTACTCTTAATGGCATTAATAAATTTCCATAATTGACGTGAAATAAGTTGCAGCAACATTTACAACCTTCTGAAACACAACATGGTCACTTTAATGCCAATACAGTATGAACTGGCAATCACAAACATAAATACTACCTGCATGAATATGAAGTCATTCCAACACTATAAGGACCCTTTGTTTCCTTTTATGACTTGAAAATACTATAAAGTTTCAGGGAAATAAATCATAGTGAATAGGTAACTGAAAAGACTGCAGCGGATATTTTTAGTTTGTATTTAAAATCTTATTGCCAAGTAAATATCACGGAAGATTATTATAAATGCAAGTAACTTTAGATGTAATGATTTATCATCCATTTTGCAAATTTAATTTTAGCATTTTAATATGTTACTCAGTTAAACCACTGAAACTATCTAAAATTAGACATAGGCAATATTTTGAAATGGGACAGCTAAAATAAAGGGCTTAAATCAATGCCTAAGTTTCAGAAAAACTTAAGATTATAACTGATTTTTAATTGTAAATGAGATGGGTTCTGGAAGCACTGCACAATTTCCACAAATTAAAATAGTTCAACAGTAGAATCCAACCTGCATTAAATTGAGCTGGTCACTGACAGATTCCCAAAGTAAGAAGAAATTAGCAATGTCATTTACCTTAGGAAGCAATACGTGTGCTGCTTGCAGCACCATTACATACATGACAAAATAGTAGGACAAATATCTGGCTCATAAAGTAGCACTGGTGGATTGATGAATTGCGAAGAATGTTTTTACTTCCAAGACAGATATATTAATAAACAGTTGCATCGGGGAAATAATAAATTCAATGCAGGACCCACTGTATTTGATTTCCTTCTTCCTGCCTCAGCTTTCCTTGTTATCACACCAAACTGATTTGGATTTGGCACATTTTTTTATTTCTATCTAATAAAAATTTTACCAATTATTCTGGCAGATTCAGTGAATTATTTAGAAAAGTCCTAGCTTTTCATTCTTTTTATCTAGACTTCCAAGTTGATACTGAAATGTTATATATTCTTGCATCCAAATGGCAGTTATGAGTATATTATCTTCTTTTTTTATTCAATTTCCAAATAAGAATAAATCCATAATTTTTATTTTATTTTTTTAAACAGAGATAAATTAGAAGAGGTAAGGATGCATCATGTAGAGCAAATCTGAAAGCCCCATTTTAGACAATGCCAAGACTTCTCATCCCATTTCCTGCAGCTTTCCCTTTCTTCCCTTGACAGTTTGCCCTGGCACACTCACAAGGAATTCTGCCTGCAGTTGTTCCACAGCAGTCTTTGGCAGGGTCACTTCTACAACACAGATTTAAGCCAAAGCCAAGTATCTGCACCTTTGAAAAACTGTATAAACACTCTGAAATAAATCAGTCTGCTGTGGATGAAACATCTCTAAGAAAGGTGAGAACTCTCAATACGTCTTGAGAAAAGGGGATAAGGAGAAGCACAAACAGAAAGCAGCACAGAAACAGAATTAAACAAAACCAGGAATAATTTAAAAGTGAGTGTTACAGCTTAAAAGTGACTGACTTTTCTGGAACGTACATGCTTCTGCTTTTCTACACAAAAGCCACAATTTAAACTTCTCAGTCTTATCCACATTAGTATGACCTGGAATGGCTGTCTCCCAAGCCCATCCTTCCCTATATTGGACCTGGCTGTTAATGCAGTGGATACTCTCAGTGTTTGATTAGATTATCCAAAATATTACACAAACGGGGAAAAAAGCTGAAACAAGGTAGGTATTTATTACGAAGAAGAACAGAAAAGCAATAAGATGGAATTAATTCTGGAAGGGCCCTTTTCATTAAGAATCCTGTTTCAAATTCTCAGAAAAAGTGTGAATATAGCAAAACCACACGCAGGCAACTCACCATCATTACTCCCTCTCTGTGGTCACTGTCATGCTCAGTATTCCCTAAACACTTGAACTCAAAAGAATTACTTTCAGCCTCTCCGTTTGGTGTTCATGATTTTGAAATGTTTCAAAATGTTGAAAATTATAAAGAAAATTGATCTAGAGCTCCCCCAAGCCCAAATTCCCGTAATAATCCTAGTGTTCTTTTTTTATGAAAGACCAAGTTACTTGTCATTCCTGTTGTTCAAGTACTTTCACTGAGAGAAGGAAGAGAAGAAGTGAATCTGACTGACAGGCAAGTGGACAGTGGAATGAATTTTAAATTAGAGAGATAAATCCAGATAATCTCTAATAGTCATAGCATTTATATTTTTATCCAGTTAAAGAGCTCTCCAATTCAAATAGCATAACATTTTTTTAATGAACTCAATGAAAATTCAGATCTTGGGACAAAACACAAGAATTTATGAGGGAAATGTGGTGGCCCAGGTCTGTTTAAGAGATTTAAAATTTCTATATCTTTACTTGAAATTTATTTACTCATTGAAATTACAGTATAAAAGGTTTAATTAAAAATTAAATTTAAAAAATGTAAAATTTAAATTAAAAATTAAATTAAAAATTGTATCTGCAAAATTTACTGGTTATAAGAATCAGTGATCAGAACAAGCTTGTATTTGTGACAACCAATCATCAAGTGTCTTTTCTGTTTGTCCCTCTCCAAGCCATATTAATTTTTTTATCCTCAACTGGTATAGGCAATTTTGACTGAAATGCATATGCAGCACTTTCAGTACGGTAAAGGTTCACCTGAAGATATTTGCCTTAAATCTTGTCACTCACTGTTGGCACTAACGAAATGCGTAACATTCTCACTCTTAAATCACGGATTTTTCCATAAAGTTTTAATATGAGACTTTGTATTCATAAAACAACACAACGTGATAAATACAACTAAGACGGATGGATAGGGTTTTCAACAGCACTCAGGTCTGACAGAAATCCCTTCTTCTGCAGTCACCAGAAGTATCTTAAATGAGAACAAGATTAGGTCAATACTAAGGGCTTTTACAATCTCACCCTCTATATCATAACAAGCTAAAAAGTATGCACCTTTATTAAAATGGTAGCACACTTTCTACATACTCATATTGTGTCTCCAAATCCAATTTTTTTTTCTTTTAAAAGGAAAAACTTCTGTAATTTATAAACTAGCTTGTTCTCATAAGCAAGAAGCCTGCATTTTTCAGTCACCCTTTTTGACTGTTTTCAGTGAAATGAATTGTTAGGTTTGCTGTAATTAATCAGTCTGATTTTTAACAATGGAGGTTACCAGTGGAAAGGGAACCTTAGTCCATCCCAGTCCTGCCAGTTTGATGGCAAGAGATACCCAGAGCCTGGAGAGGGGTTGCAGGTCTGCAGGACAACACCTGAAGAACAGCACGAAGGAATCCCAGCCACTCTAGCCTCATTGGAGCTCCAACTCAAATACCTCTATTTAAAGACAAGCAGCAAGGGAAATAAACAAGAGGAGTTAAGAGATGTGCACATGCCTGCAGGGCTGTGTTCTTATTTGCATCAAGGAAACATAGTGGGACTCCAGTGACTCGAGTGTTGGAATGGAAGGATATAGGCTCTTCAGGAAGGACAGGCAGTATTTGACACAGTCCTGCACAATTTCCAAGTCTCTAAATTGGAGAGAAATAGATTTGATGGATAGACTACTCCATGGATAAGGAAATTTGATGGGTGGACCACTCAGTGGATAAGGAATTGGTAGGATGGTCACACTCAAAGAGCTGTGGTCAATGGTTCATTGTCCAAGCGGATGCCAGTGACAACTGGCATTCCTCGGGAGTCAGTACTGGAATGGTACTTGTCAGTGACATGGGCAATGGAATCCAGTGCACCCTCTGCAAGTTTGCCAAGGACACCAAGTGTGATGCAGTCGACATGCTGGAGTGAAGGGATGCCATCCAGAGGGACCTGGACAGTCCTGAGAGGTGGGTCCTTGTGAACCTCATGAAGTTCAACAAAGCCAGATGCAAAGTCCTGGGCCTGTGTCAAGGCAATCACAAGCAAAAACAGAGGAGGGAGTGCAGAATGGATTGAGAGCAGGTCTGAGGAGTAGGACTTGAGAGAGTTGGTGGATGAGAAGCTCAACATGAGCTTACAAAGTCCACTTGCACCCCAGAAAGCCAACCATGTCCTGGGCTGCATCTAAAGGAACGTGACCAACAGAGGTGATTCTCTACTTGGTCTTGTGAGACTCCACCTGGAGTAGTGCACCCAGCTCTGGGGTCCGCAATATAAAAAGGACATGGACCTGTTGGAGAGAGTCCAGAGGAGGGACACAAAGATGATCAGATGGCTGGAGCACCTCTCCTACACAGACAGGCTGGGAGAGTTGGGATTGTTCAGCCTGGAGAAGAGAAGGCTCGGGGGAAAAGGAAGGAGACCTTAGAGCAGTCTACCAGTACCATAAGGGAGCCTACAAGAAACCTGGACAGGGACTTTTTACAAGGATGTATTGTGATAGGACAAGGGCTTCTGGCTTTAAACAGGAAGAGTTTAGATATTAGGAAGAATTTCTTCACTAGGAGAGTCATGAGACACTGGAACAGGTTTTCCAGAGAAACTGGACATCCCATCCCTCACAGTGTTCAGGGCCAGGCTGGATGGGGCTTTGAACAGCCTCGTCTAGTGGAAGGTGTCCCTGTCCACAGCAGGGGGGTTTTGGAAGGAGATGGTCTTTAAGGTCCCTTCTGACTCAAACTATCCCTTGGTTCTATGAGGTAGGCTGTTCCCCTGCAGCCCATGAAGGGCCATGGTGGAGCAGAAAACCACCGGCAGTCTATGGAAAACACAATCTCAGAGTAGGCGGATATGCCTGAAGAAGGCTATGATCTTGTGGGAAGACCACACTGGAGCAGGCTCTGGCAGGACCTATGGTCCCATGATGAGAGGAATCCACATTGGAGAAGGTTTGCTAGCAGGACTTGTGACCCTGTGGGGGACCCACACTGGAGCATTTTTTGCAGAACTGCATTGGGTGGGAAGAACGTGCATTGGAGGAGTATTCGAGGTCTGTCTCCTGTGGGAGGAACTGCATTCTGGAGCAGGCAACAGGATGAAGAAGTGGCAGAGATAGTATGTGATGAACTGACCACACTTCCCATTCTCCATCCCCTTTGACCACTGAAGGGAAGGAGGGAGAGAACCTGGGAGTGAAATTGATCCCAGGAAGAAGGAAGGGGTAGGAGGAAAGTATTTTAAGATTTGGGGTTTTTTTCTCATTATGCTACTCTGATTTGATTGATAATAAATGAAATTAATTTCTTCAAGCTGAATCTGTTTTGCCCATGATGGTAACTGGAGAGTGATCTCCTCCTGCCCTTATCTCCACCCATGAGCCTTTTGTTATATTTTCTCTCCACTACCCATCTGAAGAGGAGAATTATAGAGAAGCTTTAGTGGGTACCTGTCATCCAGCCAGGGTGAACCCACCATGGGGCTTTTTTAATACTATATGAGTAGAAAAAGCTGTCTGTTGCCCAGGGATGTTTCATATGATAAAAACTGAGAAGCATCTGGAAAAAGAAGGAAAAAAATGCCTGTAATTCAAGGAAGTACTTAAATTTAATTGCCTAATATATGTGCTGAACTGTCATTTATTCTAATTAAACTGCAGCTTTATGCATAAGGCTACTGAAGATGTTTTCTGATGTCAAATGGGAGCAAGGTATTCCTACAAAGGGTTAATATGTTGACTCTGAATGTCCTTGCTTTCCTTCGCTTTTCTCCTCTCTGTTCATTTGTTTGTATTTTCAAGTGTTTTTTATATCTTCAGTTCACCTAATAAGCTTTGAAAATTGTCTTCTAAAAATAAGAAGAAAAGAAATTGGAATTTTTTTTGTCAGACGGAATTGCTTTTCCTCTAAAATATTCTGAAAAACAGTCTCTGGGAAATATGCTATTGCATGCAATGCTAAAGTGTTCTATTGTATAACAATTAAAACATAGTTGAAATACATAATTGTGTAATTGATGGATACATGAAAAATATTCCTACTAAATGTTTGTTGGTTTTGGTTTTTTTTTGTCAGCACTTTAGTCAATTATGTTGGTTAATTTCTGAAAGAAAAAAAAAACAATCCTTCCAAACATATGCACTTATTGCATGCACATTTTCCTGCTTTAAGTGCTTGGTAAATGTGGATGAGCAGATTGCAAGGTGATCTCTGCGAAATCTACAAAATCTGGATGAAAGGACTTCAGAATCGTTGAAAAAAATAAATATGCTGGAGGCAATCTAAGCTTTTACCTAAGTTAAACACAAGTCACACGCAGACAGGAGTAGAATAGCTCTGTTCTAGCTCACAACATGCTTTTTTTAGATGGCCTCCAGAAAAGAAGGGAGGGAAGGCAACAGTACTCAGGGAGCAAGTAAATGCTGTTTGTTCTATGATACCCATGTAATTCAATCTAGCCACACAATTAACTTTACATATTAAGAAATTTGTCTGGGTTTTCAGGTCTTGTGGGAATTTTGCCATTCAGTTCAACAGGAAAAGAACACGAAAGAGTTAATAGGATTATTTCACTGTAAATTGAATTAAACTTGTTTGTGCAGGATGAGACGTACAAGTAAGAGTACATATAGGTATTATGCTGCATAAAGTACAGATATTTCATCATTTTCCCTAATATTTTGGCTTATAATCACAGAATCTTTTGCAAATATTATTTGATCCCTATGATATGCCTATATGGAATGAAAAGGAATTTTCTCTGCTTACAAAACATTTTTCGCATTAAAAGTGAAGGTGTAGAAATCAATTACTGAATTTTACATAAATTTTTCAGCATTTATTATATAATACACATCAGAAGTTTTGCACATGAAAAACAATCTATGTGTAGCTAGTAAAAAGAAACTTTTATATATGATGCAATTGATGCAATTCAGAATTCACATGCTGAATTCATCTCATGCAGTTTTAGACCCACAAACAAATATTTTTAGTGATGTTAGCTTTATGAGAATGAATTACAAAATGCAGGATAAATAACATCAGAAGCCTGCCAAGAGCAGCAGGCTAAAGAAGAGAAACTGACGTTCCATTATCAAAATGCACTGACAATAGAGCAGTAACTGTATCCACTATTTCTTGAATACTGGAATATTATTTTAGCATTATAGTTGTGAACATTTCTTCTTAAAAACAAACAAATAAACAAGCAGAAAAACCACCAAACAACAAACACCCAAACCAAGGTCTATCTGGTTTACTTTCAGCAGCCGTGTACAGTAAATGAAAGCAGCTCTCTCTCTCAGCAATATAGATGACAAACAAGGTCCATGTGCATGCCAAGTTTTTCTGCAGACGTTGTAGCACAAAATAGAGAAGGTTTAATCCCCTTATAGCACAAAGAGTTGCATTGGCTTGAACTCAGCTATGAGAAACAGAGCAGTTACTGTGTTTTCGCACGTAGCCGTTTCATGCACGGCCAGTGAACTACTTCTGATGCATTCATATTTTGGGAGTTTACAAAACCAGAGGGAAAGAAGGGATAGACATCCACAGGAAAACAAGATCCACACACTTCTTTAAATACCCATCTGGCAAACTGAAAAAAGTGCAATTCCTTCAACAAACCATATACTACTAAACAACCGTTTTTTAGTCCTGGTTATTTAAAAAAAATAAATAAATCCCGGAGTAAGAAATTTAAGCCAAGGTATTTCAATTCAAATATTTCCATAATTACTAAGACGTATCTTTACTACATGCTATTTTGACTTAGGAAAAAGTCTTAATAAAAGGTTTTTCAGTTCTCCCACCTACAGACCTCCTATAGTGATGGATCCCTCCATAGAGATATATAACAAATCACATGTCCATGATTTGTTCTGTCTACTGTATAAGTGTTGATGTCATCCAAATCCTCCTTCCACCTACCGATTTTTTAGAAAGTCTTGGGCATACAGAAGTGTTACATTAAACTGAGGATTAAATAAATTACTTGGAGAGCCACTGAAGCAACTGGAATTGGAGTCAAAGTACCTTAAAAGATTTAAGCATCTTAAATGTGAAACCTTCAAAGCTTACTTGGCTACCATAAAAAAAAAATAAATAAAAAAAAAATAAAAAAAATTGTACAAAGTAGACTTAAAGCCTGGGTCCCTTTAGTCAAGGAGACTAGATATTCAGAAAAAGATTTGCATGGAGCTCCAAACACCTGGTCTTAATCAGCATCACTCATAGCACTGCTGAGTTTGGCTTTGTTATTTCTGCTTAATACTTTTGAAACTGCCCAGTGAAATTATTTACGTAAATCAGAAAATGTCATATAAATAACACTGCAAGATAGGACAATGTTACAAAGTGATGGATTAGGCATCTGAGCTACCCATTCAATTGCATGTGTGAACTTACACGGTAAGAATACAGAAGCACAGAAGCACAGAATATGCTGAGTTGGAAAAGAACCCTTAGTATCATTGAGTCCAGCTCCTCGTCCTGCACAGGACCGTCCCTAAGAATAACACCATGTCCCCGAGAGTGTTGGCTAAATTCTTGAACTCTGTCAGGCTTGGTGCTGTGACCACCTGCCTGGGGAGCCTGTTCCAGTGCCCAACCACTGTCTGTATGAAGAACCTTTTTCTAATATCCAACCTAAACCACCACTGACACAACTTCAGGTCATTCCCTTGGGTCCCGCCACTGGTCACCACAGAGAAGAAATCAGTGTCTGCCCCTCTTCTTCCTCTCACAAGGAAGTTGCAACTGCAATGTGGTCTCCCCTCAGTCTCTCCCTTGTGTTTTAATGTATTGCTTACTGTTGGATAAAGTGGGTTTGGATACCTAAGTTTTACCTCTATGAAAATTATGATTCAGAAATCCTTTTTTTTCTGATAAGCTTGATGTCTTATTTGAGGAAGAAAACTCACACAGTATTACTTAATATCTTATGTAAAATCTTCTCAGGTGCCCAAACCCCACTCTGAACATATCTTGCTGTGTTTCAGTATGATGGTGCTGAGACACTGAGAAGTTATCTGATACTCAGCCTAGACTTGACCTAGGCAGGATCAAGACCATCATTTTTCTCATGTCTTCAGAATATCTAGGAGGCCTTCTCAAAATACATCTAAAAGACTAGCTCTCTGGTCTAAGCTAATATTTTGTGCTCAAAGAAGGTTAGTGAAGATGGTGAAGGGTCTAGAAAACACGTCTTATGAGGAGCAGCTGAGGGAACTGGAATTGTTGTGTCTGGAGAAGACGAGGCTCCGGGGAGACCTCATTGCTCTGTCCAACTACCAGAAAGGAGGTTGTGGTGAGATGGGGCTTGGTCTCTTCTGCCATGTTTCTAATGAAAGGATGACAGGAAAGAGCCTTAAGTTTCACCAGGGGAGGTTCAGATGAGCTACTAGAAAAAGAAAATCACTTAATGAGTGGTTAGACACTGGAATAAGTTGTCCAGGGATGTGGTGCACCAGCACTGGAAGTGTTCTAGAGAGGTTTGGATGTGGCAGTTGTGGATATGGTTTTGGATATGGTGACTGTGGTGGTGCTGGCTTGAGGGACTAGATAATATTGAAGGTCTCTTCCAGTCTTGATGATCCTGTGATTCTGTGAATTTTATAAAATGCTATGAGGGTCGCAACTCAAAATACATCAATTGAATATAACACTCTGTTCCTCTTTCTGTTCTCAAAAACATCCCAGAGGAGAAAAAATACAAGGAGAAACACTGCAATCAAGGTTACAGCTATAGTATTCTTCCTCATTCAGAAAGTGTCACTTCTTAAGGGAGTTCAGTTGTCTTCTAGATTTTCCTAAACACCAGACTATGATTCTTGGACATTCTCTAGTGCCCCAACTGTAGTCATTCTATTGCCTTCTGGCAAAAAGTGGCATAAAATATCCTTGGTTCAGCCACTTAAAAAATTTTTCTTTCTGTTCCACTTGAGTTATACATCAAACCAAAAGATGGCTATAAAGTCATAAGTAGAATTCTCTGCCTTGAGTAAAAAAAAAGAAAAAGAAAAAGAAAAAAAAAGACAATTTAATGTTTATATTAATTTGAACTTGTAACAGATACAGCAAATATGTATCAGGACAGAATATTTACATACACCTGAGACACTGAAACGTGAAAGTGTAAGATGAATACCAGAGCCTGTCACTCTTACTCTGCATCTGGTCTGATTTTCTACAACCTTGCAATCCCTTTTATCACTGCAAAATTATTATAAGAACTATTATAGGATAGAGATATAAAATAGTATCTTAGAGACATATTCATGACTAAACAATAGAATCATAGCGAAAAAACATATTAATAATAAATATTTTCATATGTTATTTATTACAAAAAAGAACATTCCATACTGGCTATTTGCTTGGTCTATTTGCATACATATTAGAAAGGACAACAAGGGGGCAAAGGAAGTTTGTCCCATTTTTTTTCCCCCTGAGATTTCTGCATGTTTCAGCATATTGTATAGCTAGTTGTATTTTTTCTGCAATCCAGGGGAGGGAGTTTAGTGTGGAGTTGTCAAAATTACCATTGATGTTTGGCAAAGACGTGTTCCACTTCTATTAAATGGAATGTAGACAATAATACAAACCTTCACAACACATATTTGAGAAAATATCAGAATATTTACAGATTGGTAGGCATATTTTTACTGAATATCTAATCTATAATGTAAGAACTCATTGTTCATTAGCTCATGCTAGGAAAAAAAAACCTTCAAGAAATCACCAAATTTTTCTTCACTGCAGATTGATAATTGATTAAATATGAACAGGTTTCAGTTAAAGTATGAAGTTGTTTGTGACATTCAGGCAAAATACTTTCCATTTTGGACCTTAATATAAAAAAATACCAACAAAAACCAAACTAACTTTGAAGATAATTAGGTTATTGTTGCATGCATTTTGATTAATCACTAGCCAGTCTACTGAAAAATGCTTAAGAGATTAAAAACTTTTGAAGTCCAGTTTATTTACAGGCCAAGAATTCCACAGAGATGAGGTTTGATTCTGCATCTCCGTGAATGCCCTTTTGCCATTAATGTCCTTGAAAAGTGGACATAAATTGCTATTGCCATTGGAAATGCAAAATTATGATTTGGTTTTATTTATAGCAACCATGCTTTTCGAAAGCAACAAGCAGTTGATAATTAGACCCACTGAATCAACTACATGTGTAGTTTCCACCATAATTATGTGACATTTCCGAAATATATACATATACAAGGTGCATGCTGTGCTGCACGCTGCACAGAGTCAGGAAAGACACTGATTTCAATTTGAGATGACTGCAGTCTAAACAGAATGCAGGTTGCAAGTGCATGCAGACTAGGGAGCACAGGACTGTGCAGACCAGGGAGCGCAAGGAAACACTGAGATGGTGCTAATCACCATAAAGTGCAGTGGTGTCAGCTCACCAGCTGCCTCACATGTACCAGGTGTGGAGAAATAATAGCAAAGGAATCGTTCATAGAGCATGTTAAAAACCCTACATGGATTCCTTTTTTACCAGTCGCATTTACCAGATCTTGCACATATATTATGGAAGGACAGTTATTTGTACATTTTAGGCAATACTAATGGTTCTCATATACATTTATTGTATGCATGTCCTTTTCCAATGGCTTTGACTGTATGTACATGTATGGCAACAGTAACTTGTTCCACTTAATATTTCACATAGAAAAGTGGAAGTTTTTGAAGTTTGTCAGAAGTAACCACTAAAAATGAAAGAATTGTGTCACTTCCATTTTATAAATTATTGCACTAGTCTGGTTATTTCATATGGAAGGCAGATCAGTACCGAATAATGGCATAAAACCTAACATCTTATTAAAAAAAAAAAAAAAAAAGGCAGTTTACAATAATATAAAAAACCTCTTGGAAATTATTCCTTTATACCTAGTATGATATGTAAGACAACATGGGTAGTATTTTATATTTATTCATAGAAAAGAAGAGGATTTACCATGGAACAATGTTAACAGAGGTGTCCCAGAATCAGGAGACATGGTTTCAGTTTTCTGCTTGACCAAAGACTGGTGTAACTTTGAGAA
>VWZG01005428.1:24530-50641 GCA_013396735.1 Grallaria varia | reverse complement strand
TGAGAAGTCACTTAGGACATTTTAAAAATTCTTTAAGATTTTTAAAAGGTATTTTCCAGATAGGCCACAGCATGACTTTGAAAAATGTAGTACCTAATGCCTATTGAAATAATGGGTCTTAGACATTTAGGCTTCTGTCAGTTCCGCTAGGAACTCGCCAGGATCATTAGGTACCTAAATACCCTGAAAAAAATCTAGCCTATAACTGACTTGCAGAAAGATTTTCTATGTGCAAGCAAGGTAATAGGTAAGAGTATTCTCTCATGACACTGGTATAAGGAAACATGCATTAAAGATTATAGCACTGCTAGATATTAAAGCATGGGATATATCAACATGTAGGACACATAATTAAGAAAAGTCATTGCATAATATTAATGGTGCAGTTGTATCTAGAAAGCTGCATACAGTAGTGCCTGTAACAGAGATGACACTGCAGAATTAAAGGTGGTTTAAAGACTGTGACAAAAGGGATTAAGTGCATTGAAAAAAAGATTTGAGTGGAACTTGAAAAGAGTTGAAAGAATTTCAGTGACTGAAAAACCAAAAAGCAACCAAACTTGCAATCAAGACCTTATGTTAAATGATCCGGTCTGCTCACAGTTCTAGATCCCCTGTACTTTCTCTCAGTTTATCTGAATTCACACGTTAGTCTAACATGTTTTAGCACTAGATATTTTCCTTTTCTCCTTCCTTTCTGGTGTGTTATTTGTCAGATATTTTGTAGTAACAAAGGTGTTTTTTAGTAAAATTCAATATCTGAATGTGTTTAATTTCAGAATATATCTTTATCTCTGCCTTATTTTTTTTTACTTCATTTTTTTTTGGTGGGTTTTCTTTTTTTGTTTGTTTGTTTGTTTGCTTGTCCTGAGTTGGCTGTCCTATTTTCTCTATAGCTACTGAATGGAGCAAAGGAACATTTCAAAGGTCCACTGAAGTACCTGTGAATTTAATGCATGACACTGCTAATGACTGAAGATTTTACACGGTCTTAATGTACTGATGATATAACAATTCTTAATAAGTTGTGTGATAGAAATAATCCAAAGTATAATGCATGATTGATTAAAAAAAAAATGTAATCAATATCCTCACAATAAGACAGACTATGTTTAATGAATCTGTTCTGGATCAACTGTCTTTAGAATTTGTTCTGACAACATTTTTCCTGTTCTCTTTTTCTTTCTAGCAGTTCTGCTTCACATACACTGCATCTGTATTTTACTATCATTTTATATTATCTTAGTGGACATTGGACCAGGATTTTCCACAACAGCATCTTTGTGCCATTGTTGTGTTGTCAGTATATGAAAGTAAGGCTGTTATCCCAAAATAGTGAAACCCACTTTTGGCATGTGACTAAAACAATTCAGTTAGAATTGGGTAAGGTGAAGCAACTCTTATAAGGAAAGAAAGTGAAACTGAAAAATTATCCCAATTTCTAATAAATCATTATGAAACAGAGAATACTATGAGAATACCATACTATACAGAGAATATTACATTTTACTGAGAAAACTGGACCTGAGTCTTAATTACCACAAAACATTTTACATCCCACTAACAGAATAAATGTATGTGATAATGAATGTTTTGACAGTGACTGGAAAAACAAGACCAACTAAAATCCTCATAGTCAGCTTAAAAGTTTTTTAAACATACTTCAACATCCACGAACCAAAAAGAACTATCACTTTTTTTTTTTCTAAGAAGCATTATCAAAAAAAGTTAATTGGCACAGATTATTAGAAACTAATATTCTGTGAAAGATAATGTTTCTGTACTAACATCTCAAAACAGTGACAATATTTACTAGCTGACACCGCATGAAGTGCAGCTTTTAAACATGCTGCTCCTAGTTAGTGGTAAAGAGAAGTGAAAATTGCATTTTGGAATAAAACAAATCACTGGGTAGATCATCTGACTGGGTGTCACCTTCTCCCCTGCACACCTATCTTCTTTTCCATGGCTTCAAGCATAGAATATTTGTGGCTTATTCTGAATGTCAAAGCATGATTATACGACCGCACATTGTAATTTCTTTTTAGGAATTAAAAGGAATTCTGTGTGTTACAATTTTAAGCAATTAGTGCAGGATTTATCTATGTTTCCCTACTTGTATCTGTCATGTCTCTTTTGCTATGGACCTGAAACCCTGTGAGGTCACCAATGAGCCCAATGAACTTTGCAATGCTAAAGTATAATGCTGTTTGGTTAAGTATTTGACAGTGAAAGGAACTACATGTAATCCAGAAACTGTGGTATGTATGGCAATCTTTGTGACACACTATGTGTTAAAGACCTGTCTTGGGAGCTTTCATTTAATTGTATTTTTTTCTGTGTCCTCCCTATTAAATAGTTGAGCAAATGGTAACTAGAGCTGATTGATCTACTAATTTCTTTAAGACTCAATTTAAAGTTTTTACATAGTGTAGAATATGTGAGGCAAATAACAGTTTCATTAGATAACTATTTAATTTGTTCCATACATATGTTAGGTCCTTGCTAATCTGTCATGTATAGATATGAAACAATGGACGGAATTCTGCTTCAAAGGGTGTTTTTCTCACTGCTAATGTAGTAAGGTTCCAACACTTCCCTTTATAAATAATAACACCAGCCACCTGAGATATTTTTTTCAGGTAGTAAACTCAAAAATATATGTTATGTCATAGTGACATAATGCCCTACTTCCAAAAGCTGCAATGAAAATGTCCTTTTAAGATTAACATTTTCTCTATGAGACATATAACGTTAATATTATGTACTACATGACACCAGATCACTACCTAAAGGAGGCTGGCCCAGATAAGGCAGCACTAAGGTAGAACTGAAACTTATTAATTCTGATGTAAACTTCCTTGGAAAGTCTATTCCCAGCTAGGGAGGGGTAGAGGGATGGGGACTGGAAAAGGTTACAACAGATCTGCTTTAACTTTGGTGGGTTGAACGACTTTGTGTTGAGATCTACAGAAGCTGAAATTCCCCATTGCATCTCAACATGTCTGCAGTTCAGATTTTGTCACTAGCCAATGCACTTGTAACTGTACATAGACTCACTTGCTTTCAATATGTTCCTCTCAGAAAAATCACCTCCCATTCTCTTATCATTCACATGTCCCTCAAAGTACAAATGTACCATGCAAGCACAATACAATAAGTGGCATGAGCCAAAGAGATCCATGAACACCCTATGGTAAGGAAGCTGGCTGCTAAGGAAACTGGCCTTCATTATGACTGCATTTTCTTGTTCTTCTCTATTGAAGGGGAAAGCATAGGGGCTGTTGCCAAAAGCATTATGAGCCTGGGAAATTTTCTATAAGTTTTAGGCAAAGTAACAATGTTAGGAATATCGAAGCTGTCCTCAAACATTTGCTATGCAGTGAGAACGTGAAGCGTTGATTTTTATTGAAAGTCTGTATCACTTTTATTTTAACTTTTCTGATTAGCTTGCTATAAATTGATAAAAATTAGCAGTGAACTACTGCTGATGTTCTTACCACTGTGTAATTTAGCTCTTACGGCCAGGGAGGGAATAAAGGTAGGGAAAAAAAAAATCTGCTATGTTATGCAACAAAACATTTATAGGAGAATACGGATAGGATGGACAAACCTCATACAGGAATCAAAAAACATCCTATGAAAATGAGAGGCATAAAGATAATTTGAAAATAATATCATGTTTGTACGCAAATAAGATGCTGATGATCTTCCTTTTCTTACAGTATATTCAACTAACTTGCCATGAGGCAATGTGGAAAGTGATAACAGTGAGCTAGTATGGTAGGAAACCTTTGAATGTTCAAAGGAGACATTCAATCATTTAAGGCTCACAATATAATGTAGTGTGAAATTGTTATAATATGGTGGGAAACGGCCTACTTAGCACAGAGAATGCTCCGCTCTGCATGGCTGTGCTCTGCTCTGTGCAGGAGCATCCAGTGCTCCCTGCAGGTCCACTTGTTCTGTACAGGTGAGCAGCTAGGCTGGCTCATCGACAGATAAACCCCCAGCTGAGGAGAGGAAACAACAGGAAGATACCTACAAGAATTGTATGGTTTGTTATTGAAGTAACGTTTACATAGAAGCAGCAACTTTTAACCCAAAGGACCACAAAGGGTATAACAAACTGAAATTCAAACTGTTCTTTGCTCTGATGGAGCAGAATCACTCTGGAGTCAGGCCAGAACATGCTAAATGCTCACGCAGGGATCGCTTGGCTCTTTTTCGTTCTTTGTCACTCCCAACGGGGAAAGTCATCCATTGTTTGCAAAAGCTCATAATTATGCCGAGACAAAAAGAACCCCCAGACCTCTTCTCAAGTACAAACAGTCCAACTAACCAACAAAAATTCTACAATAAAGTTTATAATGGAAATTGTAACAAAAATTGATTTTGGTGAGATTGCCTAAGCAGTTTTGATAGAGAAGCATTCAAATTGCCTTGGGAAGGAGAAGTAATATTTCAAAAATTCTTAATTTAGTTACAGGTAACTAGAAACCTACACTGCATTTTTCTCAAAGTGCAGAAACAAGTAACAATTATTTTTTCTTATTATTTTTTACGAGTATAGAACTCATTTTCTCAAATTTGTATGAGTCTTTGAAATCTGCAGAATGAGAGGCACCTTTGGGAATCCTCCCTTCTTTCTTCCACTTTCTGAAAACCCAAACTTTTTTTTTTTTTTAGGATCTAGTAGAAATAAAATGAAAAAAATACACTATTTCAGTGGACTGAGTTCACAACTCTGAGTAAGTGGAAGAGGAAACAGACATGTTCACAATTTATTTTGTAATTGTGTAACAGCAATTCAAGAACCTGCTGCCCCTCAGCTGAAATGTACTGATTGACTGTAGGAATTAAACTATTTCAGCACTTATAACTGTCTAAGTTTGTTCGTACTGTGGTGCTCTCTGAATTGCAAGACTCTACAAGAAGGTTTCAGAAATTAATGCAGAGAGTCAGCAAGCACAGTAGGATGACACCCTGAGCAGATGCATGGGTCTAAATGGCCAGTTGTTTGGCTGTGGTTTTAATTTTTTGTACATTTCAACATTTTAAATAAGATTATTTACTCCACCAGACAGGAGGAAAATATTTGATTTCAGATGCAAAACATGATATAATAGTGAGCTCAAACTCAGAAATAAGCCATATACAAATGCAAAATGAAATGTAATACAATTAAGAAAGTGAGATAGTTCTCAGGAAAAAAAATTGTATCTCATTCATGTATGAAAGAACTCCTTTCTGGAAATTTTGAAAATGTTGCACAGTCTCATTCCCTAACTATACAGTAGCAGATTCATAGCCCCAATACTGAAATATCAGTAAAAGGTACACTTAAATCTCAATGAAGTTGGCAGAAATCACGCATTATCTGAGAGTTTATCTGAAGAGAGGTATGGTTTTTTCCCTCCTAGTGAAAAATCTAATTGCCAGAAACTTAGTTTCCACTTTTAACAGCATGACTTAGTGAAACACAATGATAAACATGAAGGACTATTTGTAAATTTGGAAATAAGTCCTTCAATACAGTTTGATCTTGAACATTAGATTTTTGTGCTGTCTGCACTGGATCTTGACTCATCCAGCTTCTCAGATTAGTTATAAAATCAACCATTTATTGCTGTTTCTTAATGCGCAGACATAAGAAGATATTACTTGCTCTTTTTCACTTTGCTATTTATGTATCTGAAAAAAAAATTGCAATAATAACCCTTGAAAGGGCATATAAATAGGGTTTTATGAATAATTATTCATGATTTCCATCTGTTTAAAGTAATTAAAGCAGATGATATTTGACCCACTAACTTCAAGACTTTATTTTTTATTTTTCTGTAGCAAAGGACAGCAGCAATTCCCTTGAAGCAAACTGTAAAGAACTGAGGACTTCAAAGTGCATTTCGAACTGCAATATATATACTGACTTTTTTTGGCAATGTAGTGGTAAATTGCATACCAAAGTACCTGAGGTTCTACTAACACACAGATAATGAAGCTGTTTAACAGAGAAATTATCTTACTCTCTTTTTCTCCTGATCATTATCTTCAAGAATGCTTCTATTTGTTTGGAACTATGCATATTCTATTACACTTATATTTATTAATTTTGTATTCATACAGGAAACTAAGCTCATGAAAATTCCATACTGAGGAGACACCAAACTAGCAGTTAATGCAGTTTTTGGCACCAGTAAGTCACAGTGATAACCAAGTCAAAGAGTCCTCTGTGTTTCTGTAACATTAGAGAAATACACATATCCTCAATCTTCAAGATCACAATCAAATCAAACATCTGCACTGTAATAAGTGTTTTCTTAGAATCAGATTGAAATTGTTTCTCAAAGGGCTATAAACAGCCTCTTCCATTCAATCCATATGTATATCAACACTGTGAATACCTAATTTTCACATCTTAGTATTGCGCTTTTTTAAACAGATCAGACTGAGCTTAGATGTAGCTTAAGCAGACATGAGTGGGTATGATGTTTTTGTCTTGAACTAAAATAATGCCAGACAATACCAGGAGTCATAGAATTATTATGAGCTCGCATAACCATGTTATATTGTTCTCTGTAAAACACACAAAAATTAAGTTTTCCTGTGAGCCTGCACAGAGTTTGCAAAATACAGGGTAGAATAATCATGAGAAAAAATGTCAATATTGCTGTCTTTTTTTCATAGAAAGCAAAAATCTTCTTCTGGCTTGATGGATGGTATTCTGTGGGAGGTAAAGAAGATTGGAATAAATGGTACAGCAGAGAGTTTCTTTTAGTTTAACACAGCTGTGTCAACAGGCTCAGAGAACAGATGGAGATAGTGAAAGTTAGAGCATCTTTTGAGGGAAGGCCTTTCTGTGATGTCTCTTTGTTTCCTATCTACTTTTTATGTTGAACATTGCTACTCTCCATGAGGCAGAGAGGGAGAAGCAAGCACCACTTTTGATGGAATGACGCACTGATACAAATTATCCTTAAATTAGGCCAATAACTACAAGTGTTCAAAAGCACAATGAGCAATTGTCATTAATATTGAATTCTCTTCTCTTCTCTTCTCTTCTCTTCTCTTCTCTTCTCTTCTCTTCTCTTCTCTTCTCTTCTCTTCTCTTCTCTTCTCTTCTCTTCTCTTCTCTTCTCTCCTCTCCTCTCCTCTCCACTCCTCTCCTCTTCTCTTCTCTTCTCTTCTCTTCTCTTCTCTTCTCTTCTCTTCTCTTCTCTTCTCTTCTCTTCTCTTCTCTTCTCTTCTCTTCTCTTCTCTTCTCTTCTCTTCTCTTCTCTTCTCTTCTCTTCTCTTCTCTTCTCTTCTCTTCTCTTCTCTTCTCTTCTCTTCTCTTCTCTTCTCTTCTCTTCTCTTCTCTTCTCTTCTCTTCTCTTCTCTTCTCTTCTCTTCTCTTCTCTTCTCTTCTCTTCTCTTCTCTTCTCTTCTCTTCTCTTCTCTTCTCTTCTCTTCTCTTCTCTTCTCTTCTCTTCTCTTCTCTTCTCTTCTCTTCTCTTCTCTTCTCTTCTCTTCTCTTCTCTTCTCTTCTCTTCTCTTCTCTTCTCTTCTCTTCTCTTCTCTTCTCTTCTCTTCTCTTCTCTTCTCTTCTCTTCTCTTCTCTTCTCTTCTCTTCTCTTCTCTTCTCTTCTCTTCTCTTCTCTTCTCTTCTCTTCTCTTCTCTTCTCTTCTCTTCTCTTCTCTTCTCTTCTCTTCTCTCCTCTCCTCTCCTCTCCTCTCCTCTCCACTCCTCTCCTCTGCGACGGTCAAAAACTACTCGGTCCCAACTTGGGGGCAAAAAGCTGGAACATTTATTGAATACACTCGTGACAATATATAGAGTCGAAAGCAAGGTATGTTAATAGGGAGGCGGAATATGCTAACAGGGACAATTTATGTTAGTTAGAGCTTAGACAACTAATTAGCTACATTTTGCGGTAAATCAGGCCTTTCCTCATACCAAAGGCATCTGGAGCAATAAAACCATTAACAGGATGGTGACAAATCAAATGTCCATTCACTCCTGCCGACCGGCCGGAGACAGGGAGATTACTGCGAACAATCTTCTCAAGGCCAGGCCTCCTGTCTTATCAGGAAGAGGAATTTCTCTCAGTTTGTTATCCAAGGCCTGCTGCTTTCTCCCTCTAAATCTCTATCTGTTAATAGTTGATGTCCAATCCTAACACTCCTCTCCTCTCCTCTCCTCTCCTCTCCTCTCTCTTTGCAAAATGTCTTACTCAACTACATCTGAAATGCTTCCTTTTCATCCATTTATTGCAAAACTGAGACTTCATGACTAGTCCAACTGACCTATTTTTTCCCTTTGATTCTTTTCATATCTGAGGAAGTTCAAAACTTTGCACAGCTCTGCACTTTTTTATATTCTCCTGTGTACTACAGTTGTCTGTATTTACCCTTCATCTTGAATAAGAAATCTTTACTTAAATCTTCAATATCTTGTAACTTTTCCAAAACTTTCTGTGTAGATTTCTCCAGGCTCATATTCCTCATCGTGGAAGAAAATACTGTATTGTTTCTCTAAGTTTTTTTATAAGAACTCTTAATTAAATTGCAGCAATCCTATAAAGGAGGTAGCTTCCTTTTGGTTTTGTACAGTACCAAGGAGCTCCATCTAGAGTCTATCTAGACTTCAGCAAAGCCTCTGACAACTGTCTCCCATGTTATACTCCTGGAAAAGCTGGTAGCCCATGGCTTGGACAAGTGTACTCTCTGCTGGATTAAGAGCTGGCTGGAGGGCCGGGCCCAGAGAGTGCTGGTGAACGGGGCTGCATCCAGCTGGCAGCCGGTCACCAGTGGTGTCCCCCAGGGGTCAGTGTTGGGTCCAGTCCTGTTTAACATCTTTATTGATGATTTAGATGAGGGGATTGAGACAATCATCAGCAAATTTGCTGATGACACCAAGTTGGGAGGGAGTGTCAACCTGCTGGAGGGCAGGAGGGCTCTGCAGAGGGATCCGGATAGACTGGAGAGATGGGCTGATTCCAATGGGATGAAGTTCAATAAGGCCAAGTGCCGGGTCCTGCACTTTGGCCACAATAACCCCATGGAGCACTACAGGCTGGGGACAGAGTGGCTGGAGAGCAGCCAGGCAGAAAGGGACCTGGGGGTACTAATTGACAGGAAGCTCAATATGAGCCAGCAGTGTGCCCAGGTGGCCAAGAAGGCCAATGGTATTCTGTCCTGTATTAAAAATAGCGTGGCCAGCAGGACCAGGGAAGTGATCCTTCCCCTGTACTCTGCGTTGGTGAGGCCACACCTTGAGTATTGTGTTCAGTTCTGGGCCCCTCAGTTCAGGAAAGATATTGAGGTGCTGGAGCGGGTCCAGAGAAGAGCAACAAGGCTGGTGAAGGGACTAGAACACAAGTCCTATGGGGAGAGGCTGAGGGAGCTGGGGATGTTTAGTCTGGAGAAGAGGAGGCTTAGAGGTGACCTCATCACTCTCTAGAACTACCTGAAGGGAGGTTATAGCCAGGTGGGGGTTGGTCTCTTCTCCCAGGCACTCAGCAATAGGACAAGGGGGCATGGGCTTAAGCTCTGCCAGGGGAAATTTAAGTTGGATATTAGAAAAAAATTCTTTACAGAGAGAGTAATCAGGCATTGGAATGGCCTGCCCAGAGAGGTGGTGGATTCACCGTCCCTGGAGGTTTTTAAACTGAGATTGGACGTGGCACTGAGTGCCATGATCTAGTAAATTGACTGGAGTTGGACCAAGGGTTGGACTTGATGATCTCGGAGGTCTTTTCCAACGCAATCAATTCTATGATTCTATGATTCTATGATTCCTATATGGCAAGCACCACCAATGCTGCTGTGTAATTTGTCACTGAGCACTAAGTAGTCAACACGCTTTCTAAAACAGTCACTTTCCACTACCATTTAGAAGCAGCTGCCTTTTAGATTAAACAGACCTATTATTTAATAATTCTCAAAAATGTCCCTCAGAAGATTAGAAAAGGAAGTGTAGAAGGTTATTTAACACACTCTGCTTAGAGAATTTAGATAGCAGACTGCAATTATCCAAATTGGAATTCAGCCAGAAGATGAAGGCTAATAACAATCCTCTGTGAAAAATACCATGCAATCTTTCAGGACCAGACGTGCCAGAAACATTTCCTCTGAAGCAGGGCAACTGCAAGAGCTCAGTGTCTCTAACATTTTGCTTGGAATAGTATTTTAGTTCACATTCTAGAAAGTGGTTCTGACAGAAACAGCACCATGCCCTGCAATTCCAGAAATAAATGTTTTGTCTGCTGTTAATGTACTAAACAGCCTCATTGTACCTCAAAATACTATGAAAACTGTTGTGATTTAGAAAATATTTATAGTTCTTCTGCATAACAGAGAAGGCAATATACATGGACAGTCGTCTTCTCCAGTAGTTTTGTGTCTTTAGTTGAAACTGTAATCCAGGAAAAGAGAATTCTGGGTACAGGTCCATTAATCAGAAAAACTAACCTTTTTAAGTTTAGTCACTATCAACACACAAAAATCTTTTGACAAGACTCCCCACCAAAGGCTATTAAAAATAATTTACCACAGAACAGATGGAAAGTTCCTTTTACGAACTTAAAGATGGTTAGAATATAAGATGCAGAGTAGGGTTTAATCAATCACTTGCTCAGATGATGAATCAAGACTACGTATGGGATCAGTTTTCCTTCCCATCTGGAAGGAAATCCTCAATAGAGGATCCTCAACAGAGTAAGGAGTATGCAGTGAGATTTGAAATACTGGAGATGTTGTTAAAATCCTTTGGGTAATCAAATGATACATCAATGTTGAGGAACTGCAGAAAATGTCCCCACAAAAAGGACGGGTGTGCAAATGTATGAGTAGACAAGTTTCAGAGACTAATATACATACAGGAAAATATAAGTAAACGATATCTGCTGATGCTGAACCTGGAATTCAGAGTTTGGACCTCAGACACAACCCTAAAATGTCTCTGAAATTACTGACTTCATGTTCCATGGCCCTTCCACAATCAGGAAGAGTAAGACAAAGAGAGTAAGACAAAGTGAAACTTATCCCCTACAGAAAGCAATGGCGTACCCATATCTTGAGCACTGCCTGGAGTTCTAACCTCCACGTGTCAGATACAGAGGAAGGCAAATAACTGATCTTGGAACTGAAGTAGTTGCTTTATCAGGAAAAATTAAAATTCCAGGTGTCTTTCTGGAGAAAGTGGCAGCTTGAAAAGAAGGTATCAGAGGACTATATTTCTCTTTTTCACTCAGGGTATTTTCTTCAAGCTTTGTCAGTCCTTGCTGTGGAAACCTTGGAGAAATAGATTTTATTCTAACAGCAAACCACAAAGGCAAAAAACGCTAGAGGATATTCTGTTTCCTTGAAGCCTACTGTCATGTGTGAAAGCTGTTCTACGGGCACAGCTGTGTACCCTGCCTGGTGCACAGGGATTGTGCGGAGATGGAGTAAGGCTGGTATGTCTGAACCACCCATCCTAACCAATGTCTGCAGAACAAATACTCTCTAGCTTTTCTAGTGATTATAGTGTGGACAAACTGGGGAAGATTTTCAGGAGAGGAATGAAATAGACATTGAGGAAAACCTCTTCCAGAGAATCTTAAAGACTCTAAAGTTGGCAGAAAATGGAGTTTCTACATTAAGGACTTTGTAAATAGAGTCCAGAGAAGAACCCTTGTCTCTTTTTTCTTATTTCCCTTCATTTTCTGGAGAAGTTTTCTAAACATACCATCCTGTATTTGCTCCTCCCCTCAGTGTAGAAGACTGTGGCACAGGTGGACAGTATTAGGGCAGTGAAATTACAATTTCAGTACTTTTTATTGGTTGGGATTTTTTTTCCATGTCAAGTCAATGACAAATTTCTTCTACGAAAATGCCTCATTGCCATATTAAAAATGGTTGATTGTATCTGTTTAGTCATACTTTACAAGAAAGGTGACTCAAAGAGATTGAAATATGGACCTAAGTTAAACTTTTAAGCTTCATTGGCTGCTTTTACAGTTCCACAGAGAATGCAACATCTTTCTTCAAATAATTTTTTTGTCACTGCTGCCTCCACAAGTGGATGTCTGGAAGAAAATATAGCACTGCTAGAGTTCAGCATTTCCAACATAAAGTTCCCTTTTTCCTCCTTTCAAGAATTTATATATTTAACTCCATTGTGAAAGATTAGACAGATAAAGAGGCTTTCAGCAGAATCACAATACAGGTAATTACGGGTCTGTCAGCATTTCCATTACGAACTCCATTTAGTATTAAGGGCTTAGCATTTTTCCATCATTTCAGAAAATGTCAAGCTGAAAGCTGGCATGCAGATTAGCAGCCTGGATGCAAATTTGTTTACACAAAATATTTAAATCTGCTCAGCTGTTTTTGATTTAGAGATCAGCCAGAAACTTTAAACTCTCAGGGTTTCTCATGTGCTTCTGCCAAATTTTAGACCAAATCACAGTTAGAAAAATGTGGTTGGTTAATAACCTGTTGACTCATTTTCTTCTAAAATTTTGATATTATTTACTTTAAACTTTAAAATGGATTTTAGATTTTCAGTTCATCTTGCAACTTTATTCTTTCTTCTGCAGTCTTTATAAATAAATGATGAATTTGAATATGATTTGAAACTATAATAAAATATTATAGTAATCTTAAAGCCTGAAACATTGTTTTTGAGGACTCACTTAACTACCTTCACATGACAGTGAACAGAAATGGATCAAAGCCTGTAAGGTTTTTGAGAGAGTCAGTAACTTAACCACCTAGCTCAAATACTATTTTAGGGTACTGGCAAAAAGAATCTGATTGCACTTCGACTGTCAAAGTTCTTCAGTTTCATCAATTTAGTCCTATGAATGGTATAAACAGCTTCATAGAGCTGTCACATACTAAAAAAATTCTGTATTGAAATGAATATTTTGCTTCTTTTATCAATCTGCTCTGTTCTGCTAAAAGTCGATGACAAATCTTCTTTTCAGTTCAGTGGGGATAGGCTCTAAAATAACCTACTGGTAAATATTGCAATAAGGTTATAATTGAATGGATGATCACTCTTATTCAAAAATACACTTCTCACTTGAGAAGTAAGAAGCTTTGAATGGAAAGACTTAGGGCTACCAAGCAGCATGAAAGAGAAACACTGTTAGAAACATTAATTGAGCCATCAATAGAAATGAGAGAGAAAAGTAGTACTGTCAGGTAGGGGGTGGGGAAAAAGACACTGATATTGTAAATAGGAAAAATAAATGCTACAACTTCTGAAAAACTGCACAACCATCCAAGTATACCAGACAAAGAACAGGAACCATGTCCAAAGCAATCTGTGAACTAAAGGCATGGAAAAAGTATGGTACAAAAGAGATGGTGCAAATTAACTTTGTGCACATGAAGCATGGCGGAAGGAGATGAAACAATTGATCAACTGAATATATCCCTATCAGTTTGGCCAGAGGATGCTTAGGTACAGGATACTGCGTACTGGCTTAATAATGCAAAAAATACAACTTGTAAGATTGAAGAAAATATTCTTCAGAAAAGAACTCAGCATTAAAGTGCCTTTATAGCTTTAGAAGTGATGATTCAATGCTCAATGTATTGATTTTAAAATAAATGATCCATTTTCCTTACAGTTACCCCAGATTTACCCTAAATTCTAGCAGGCAATTCATGTTTTCTTAATAATTACAGAAGTTCTGCTGAACAGATTCTCTCCTTAGCTGATCTGTGGCACACTCCGACTCTTAGATTAGATATTTGTGTTAACTCAGCTGTCAATGGATTTCAAAGAGATGACGAGTACAGGAGGCCCCAAAGGGAGCAATTTGGAACAGTACCTTTCACAAGTCCGATACACAGCAAACTCTCCTGGTTTCATTGAAATGCTCAAAGTCAATTGCAACAAGCGAGGAATAGTATCCCTAGAAATAAAGCCCTGTTTTACCATATGTGTTTTGTTGTTTGTTTTTTTTTTTAACTTTTTTTTCAATTAATCTAAAATATTATGTAGAATCCAGAATCCTGACTAGTCTGATGTGGCCATCTCAGAACGATATTAGTAAAGGATACAGGAGTAATATTAGATCTGTAAAATTTCCTTACCATGTCACATGGACAGTTTAACTATATGCACTGGAGCTTAAAAAACTGAGAAGATATATTCTGCATTTCCAGAATATATTAAGTCTCCAAATTTTAACTATCTGATTCTATAGCATTCATTTATATTCATGTAAGGATGTTACCTTTAAGTTGCTACTAGGTTTTGAACTTTTTTAATCATGTGTTTTCAATTTATTTTTTTTTTGTTTGGGGTAAATGGGTATAATTTCAGTCACCAAAAAATAATCAGGTAGACAGGCACAACATACTTAAGAATGAAAAAAAATACAACTGAAACACCACTCTTCCAATCTTGATTTGGTGCGGATGATATAAAACCCAAAGAACTTTCTGAAACGATAAGTGTAATCTATGACTGTAAAGCTGAGAGGATATTTCATTTCCTAGCATATTACTCTTACATGGTTATTACTTTGGGCCAAAAAAGGGGACTTTACAAATCACATGGAAACTGAATAGAACTTTCTATATTTTACTGCAGGCTTTATGTTTTTGGGACTTCTCCAATAGTACTTGTGGAGTGGGAAGAGAATTTGGGAAGGGAGCCCAGAAATGCAAAGGAGGCTAGATAAATTGGGAAAAATTACAGGAGCTATCTGAAGAGCTAGAATTTGAGTGTAGTAAAAATATATAGATATAGTTTAGGAGAATGGTGGCTTTTCATGGGTAGCTTAATTTAAAAAAAGCTGAAAACAGTGTAGAAACTCACACAAATTTCAATTGTCTGCACTATAGTACTGGAGAGACTTAGGAATTTCAAGTGTCTATCCTTAGGAAAGTTATGGAGGTAGGCACGCAGGAGTGAGCACCACCATTGAACTCGTTCTGTTTTAAACACTGGTTCTGTTGCTCATTGCTACTTCAGATAAATACCTTTGAGAAGCGTAAGTCTGTCAGGATGTTTTAAGAAATTACTGTTTCTTATATGGTTGATTGGTGCAACTTTCCACTGCCGACAATGAAAATGCCAATAAAATACAGCCCAACCATGTGTCAGGGGAAAATTATTATCCTTGCATGAGAGACATTGGAGGTTCTGTTCAAACTGCCTCCACAGAAATGCTTGTCTAGCATCTAGACTATTTTTATTTCCACTGAAATGGGTCAAAAATTAAACTTTCTCAAAAATGGGTAGCTACTTAGGGAGAAAATTGTGCCACTGACGAAGTATAGCAACATTCAGCTTCTTAAAATATATCCATAGTGGCTACAAGGAGAATATGTTTGCATTTAGGATATATGAAAGTTCATTAAACAAAATGTATGAAAACCTCTAAAGAAATATTCTCCCAAATCTGAGAGGTATTTCATTTTCCCAGAAAGGAGTTGCCAAGATGGAAATAAAAGGTAAAGAGGCGATATTACCAAAGTCTCTGAAGCTAATAACTATGACAATTGCGTGAAGGAAATTTCAAAAGAGCTTGCAGAAAGGAGCAGCTACTGAGAAGAATTATGAAATAAAGTAGTAGATACACTGAATAGTAATGTGGAATAGGTAATGATGTTCTCATTCGTTTTTAAGTTGAAGGTGATACCAAGAAACTAAGGACTAATAGTCAGTTCTCTTTCTGCTGCAAGAGGACATTCTTCAAGCCCTTCAAGTGTCGATTTTTTTTTTTTTCTCAGTTCCAGGACCCTTTATTGAAGGGTACAATTGAAGAGGAACTTTTTTAGCAGTTTCATGTGAAAGGAGTCAGTAAACTCAAAAGTTTTAGCCATTTTTGTAACAGTTTGAAGCAGGAAGGATTGTTGTCTCACCATTGCTAAAATATTCACCTGATAATGTATCATGTTACTTCAATATATTACACTGATAAAATTCTCTAATCATTTAAGCACTTTCGTAAGCACTATATTGATACAAAGATTTTATAGAAAATATCTTTTTATTATGAATTATGAATTATTGTGTATTGTGTATTTCTCTTGTAGTCATTAAAACTGCCATGCCATGCATGGCAGTCATCTCATCACTTGGCAGTGTTAACAGTTGGACTTGATGATCTTAGATGTCTTTTCCAACCTAACCAATCCTGTGATTCTATGCAACAAACATTGCTAAAGTCAGTAGGGGTCATACGACTGAAGTGTCAGTTACATCAATGGTACTCAAGGGAAGCCACACAAGATGGGCATAGACATGAATTAAGCAGAGGTTCTTATTGATAGAGCACACAGTTACAGATGCCTGCTACCATAAGCGGTGGCATGTCTGTGTTCCTGCATGCACCTAGAGGTGCAAGAAAAAAGCATCTATTACCACAAAGCTGACTGACTTGATTATGATGAGGTGGGCAAAGACCTATTCTTTTCTTCCCTCCACTTCTGTTTAACCAGGTAGGCTTATAGGATTTGGACCCTTGTTTTACAGTGTATTTTAGTTCCTGTGATTTTGACTCAGCATATTAGATGTGTTTAAACTAATACAACAGTGGTAAAACCAAAGAACAAACTAGAAAAAAATACAATAAAATTCATGTGGAAACTTCCCTATTTTTGTACTTTGGTTTCACTAGCTAATTCAGGATTTTCAAATATAACTACATAGGGGAATATATGATAACCTGACACAAGTAAAACCAAATTGCATTAATAATTAAATTTGAAGTATTTTAAACTGAAATCTCTTTTATCAGGTCCTCCTAGTTCCTCTATAGCCATTATCATCAGCCTTCTCCAAATTCCAGAAAGTTTTACTTGAAAATAAAAAATTAAGACGGAATCTTGAAAACAGGTTATAAAATTGCTGTAATTCAGCATATTTCCTGACAAAAGCATGAATATCCTGTGGTTGTAAGAACTACAGCTGGCACTGTATTGGAATACTACCATTGCACTGAACCCATGTCTGATCCTCAGGAGTGCTGACATGACCATCAATAAAATGTGGAAAGAGCATTTTCTGACTGTATCCAAACATAAAATTTATTTTCCCTTAATCATAAACAACTTACTTTTGTAATCTTTAGGTTTATAATGCAATGAGAGTTTTCCAAATAGCACTTCTAATGAAAATTTCTAGTGTAGTGTTAAATAGATGGCTTCTGTTATAATTAATATTTCTGAGTCAAATGAAATACATGTAGAGAAAACTGTAATTCAAAACTCAGTATGAAAAGAAATAGAGGAAATTGCTTTCAGAGGTCCCATTCTGGACTCTCCTTTTGCTTTCCACGGCTCAAACTACTGGCAGTTTAGAACCTTTTTTTTTTATCTTGTTTTATAACGTCTATTCAACTTTGGATCAAAGCTCATATGCAGAAGCAAAAATCCAACTTTTAGTATAGGCTTTTAAAAGAATAGTTTTAATTAGACTGAGCTTTGGTTCCCAAATAAAACTGCACAGCAACCAAGAAAGCTAACTACAGTGGACTGTGAAGTTTTCATTCTGGGTCAGATTAAATATTGGATGAAAGGTTTTGTAATTCAAGTACTTCCATCTCAACACTGCATTGAAACAAGAATATCTGTACTTTGTATTTACTTTTCTTGATTTTGTTAAGGACTCCAAACTACACTTGCAGGTATCCGATCGCTGTGTTTGAAAACAGTTCTATAAGAAGATAATGACTGAAGAGGGCACATTTTACCTGCTGCTGAAATACAGCCACCTCTGAGATATGATATGTCAACCTCTTTAAATGATAATGCTGGTAATAAAGTAAAACAGAAAATAGCACCGAAATGTTCTTTTTTTTTTTTCTTTTTTCTGTATTCGAAAGGTGATTAAAGGTTTTCAATTTACTAAGAACAGTTTTATAGAAGTTATATTTAGTTAAAAAATCCCCAAATCGGTAGGAATAATTATGTCAGTTAATTCTTAATGTGCTAGGATCCATTTTCAATTACTGATTTTAGTAACTGATGTTTTTTCTTTCCATCCAACTTTCCTCCTTATATTTCCTCCCAGTTATCACTACTACCACTCTTCTTTTCTGATTAAAATCAGTTATGTATTATAGCAGAACTTTCTTCTGAGATTGGGAATACTCAATAAATTAAAAGGCAATGGATAACTTATGAAGCACATAAGTCTCAAGCTGTTACCTGCACCTTCATAAGCTAACAATGCGGTCTGTAGAATTTCTTCATAACATAACCAAATATATGGATATAATTTCTACATGTGCATATATATGCATGTGTACGCACCTATGTATACACAGTTCCATGGGAATGAAATCAAACAAGTCACATGCATAAAAATATAAAGCTAATAAGATGTGTAAATATGGGAAACAGACAAAATGGAATTGACGGTCAGAAAAAGTGATTCAACATCTGTATAATCCAAGTAATCACTCAGTCATTTCTGCCTCAAGCCTCCAGACTCCTTCAGTTCTATTGCAAACATAATTTGTTTTACTTATAGGCCACAGGAGATGAGAACTCATCACACCATGAATGTTTCGGTGGTTAAGTTACAGTTATTTTCCTTATTTCTATGATACAATGCTAATATAACATGGCACTATGATGCATCTCATGGAATCCAAGGGAAAATGGGCAGTCTGTCTCTATGTCTGTGCTGGCTGCACTCCAGCTTGTTGTTCAGTAACACAGCTCTATGAGAGCAGCAGCCCTGGTGGAATCCCAGGTATGCTTTTCCCCAGTACTATGGAGTTCACTCTCTATGAGTAACACCGTTTCTAAGTCTATAAACTTGTCCAACTAAGATTTCAGACCCTGCGAAGGATGATGAACTTCCACCATTTCCTTCTTTGACATTTACAATAGTACTCAGCATTTGTAATGCTGGAATTACGAAGCCATAGTACATCTGACATAATTTGTGAGAATAAAGCAGTGCAACCATGAATGCAAATCTGCCCAAGCAAGGTAAACAATTAAATGTAAACATGCACAAAGGTAAATGGTGTGTCTCTGTGTGTATGTGTTTATTTCACATAATCTTCCTTATAGTCCAATATCCTTGTCCATTCCATTTCCCAGAAGAAAAGCTGGATATTAGGAAGGAGACCTTCAGTATTTCCTAATACTACTAGGTTGGTTTTTTTCTTTAAAAAACAGCAAGTGAAAACCTGTGCATTACATATCACGCACCCTTCTATTTAGGTTCAAGATAATTACCAAATATTGTCCCTTGAATTTGAGATAAAGGCAAGTATTTAATTGAGAAGGAAACATTCTTCTGTGAAGTTGTTTGAAAGGCACATGACTAAAGTTTGTAAGAGTTCTGGAATTTTGTAATAAACCTTAGCATGGAAATTATATAAGCAAAATAATGAGGTAAAGTTTATAGTCTTGTAGTAATTATTTTTATCAGATGCATCTCTGATTTTTTATTGAAATATTGTGTCTTCAAATACCTCATGCTGCAAGAGCTGTCTTAAAATTATAGGAGTCTAAGTTAAAAACAACTTTGACCAAATTATCTGTTCTCTGACTGCTCTTTCCTGGGAAATTGCTTTGGAGTAACTGGTAGGCTAATTTCTCACAAAGGCTTTGTTCTATCCTTTCAACCTTCATTATGTTTAGATATACAAGCTGAATGATGCTCATCAGCAAGAAGTTGAACTTGAGATGTCACAACCCCATTGAATTATAATTGAAGTTTCCTATTAGTGGAAAAGGAAAAAAACCAACCAAACTAATTTTACAGCAGATCGTGAAGCCTTCCTTATTCCTACAATTCCAATTTATCACATTCTGTAGAATTAACATTTCATAAACGATTTTGTTTTATAGATGTCTTCCTTATACTGTCTCTCTCTGTCTCAGCATCATAATGATAGGATCACTTGGCCTTGCTTCAAGGGTGCTCACTTGTTACTGGAGCCAGCTGAAATTGTAAATGCTCAATACCTATGAAAATCAGTGTCCAACACACTTGTTTTTAAAAGAGGAGGGATAAAAGGCTATGCTTCATAACATCTTTTTTGAAAAGATGTTAGAGTCATGCAAATCGAGCTACCCCCACAGGATATTTCAAAACCTTTTCAAATTTCTCTGGACAAGTATGTGCTTTTCTTTCTCATTACTAGGTACTTGTGCACTCAATGGTTTCAAATCTCAATTTTTTGGGGTTGACCTTCTCAGCATATCAACAACACTGGATATAATAAAGCTGATTTTATTATAAGTGTTCATACTATTCAGCGCTTTCAGAAGGATGAAGAGTGTAAAGAATGGAGGATATGTAAGAATGCAATGGTAGGGAATGGAGAAGGGGAAGGGAAAGGGGAAGGGGAAGGGAAAACGGCAGCAGAATGAGAGAGAACAAGCAAATGAGTGGAGCACGGGCCAGTCCATGCCTCTTAAAATGCGGTGTTTCAAAAACAGCCTCTAGCTTGGGAGACCCAAAGCTGCTGGCTGCTGAGATCCAGGGTGCGCTGGTCATTCTACTTGCTGTGTTTATCAAACCTTTCACTAGACCGCTGCTAATAGTTATGGTTGGAGATAAAGGGGGCACTAAGCTAGATGGGCAATTGAGCCTGCTTGACTTGTTGCTCAAAAACACTCACTCGACACACACATAAACACCGCAGATAGACTACAAGTTCCTACTATGTTTATTGCACAGAAGTCTTGGAAAGGGAGGGATTTATTTGAAAGCACATCCACGGAACTCGCTAGGTCTCCTGAGCTTGTGCTTGCAAACCGAGATGTTGATAACAGAGTTGAAGCTACAACCTGTCCCTCTTCAGCCCGTGCGGCTGCCCGGAGCCCCCAGCCCCTCGTCGAGGAGCGGGCTGGCTGTGCTCAGAGGGTGAGGGGCTATTTCTGTGTGTTAGCCAACCAAACCAACCAACCGACCACCCTAACGCTGCCTCACACTTGCCAGCAGGAGCCACCGAGATAAAGTAAGCAAAGCCAAAAGAAGGGCTGTAGGAAGAAGGGCTCTCCGGAGGTGCGGCCGCCTGGGGCGGCTGCGGCGGCCGGTACCGGTGCCGGTGCCAGTGCCGGGCTCGGGTGGAGAATCCCGGCGGGCGGCAGCCGCTCCTTCCCGGCTCTGCCTTGCGACTATTGCCTCTCGCAAGCAAAATGCGGAGACCGAAGGTGAGGTTCCCTTGAGCCCTTTGCACGCCCCTAATGGCACCGGGCAGGGGAAGGAGAACCGGTCCCTGCTGATACTGCTGGGAGGGGTCGTGCGCTTCTTCACTGCTGCCCTGCAGAAGAGGAGGAGGAGAAGCTGCGCGCTAAGCGGGGCCACAGTGGAGCTTTGTTTTAGCCCTGGGAAAGGCGGGGATGAGAGAGGTAACTTTGCCTGCAACCCTGGAGAATTGCGTAGCTTGAAAAAACCGGTGAGTTGCGGTGTGCAACCCGCTGAGCACGGCCAGCCCTGTGTCATCTGCGGGGGCTTATGGCAAAGAGGCACCGCGGAGGAGGTGAGCGTGCGGAAGAGTTGGAAAGGAAGGACAACGTTGTCCCTTCTCCAGTCAGTGTGTCCCTGCCCCCCTTGCACGCGCACATACCTACAAATACACGAACAAATACACACAACGCTCATACACGGACACACAGATGCAGCAGCGGCATCGCTAAGGAAATGAGGAATCCTGAACCTGCTGTTACTCTCCCGACCGTTCCCACTTCGGGGACAGAGCCAGCACCTCGCTGCGCCCACCCGTGCCCACTGAGGAACGCCATCCGCCACTAATCCCATACCCATCGCCAGCAACACAAGTCAAGCGAATGGGAAGGAAACGGTGGGGAGGGGCTGGTGAAGCATGAAGGGAGCGGGACTGAGGTGGGAATGGGGGAGAAGGGAGACTGCAGAGGTGGCTGTCGCTTTGTTCCTGCTAAACATTCCCACATGCCAGGTACCCATCACTGGAAATGGAAATGCTGTCCTTTTTCTCATCACTTCTTCTCTCAATCAGCCGTTTAAAATCTCAGTGCTTCGTGTCGCTTTCATTTTGAAAGCTGCCCTTGTTCCGCTTGTCACAACTGCAAGAGGGGAACCGAGGAACAACAGCAGCGGCAAAGCTTCATTCTAGCCAGGCAGACAAAAGAGCCGACCTTGGTGCTCTGTCTTGGAGCGACAGCTGAACAGAAGAGATGGAGGAGTCTTGTGGTCATTTTGCCTGCTTTCTTCTGTGATTTGTTTCCGTTAACAGANTGTGTGTGTGTGTGTGGAGGGAGGTGCCAAACCCAAGCGGTGCGAGTATCAGTGATTTCTCCCCTAAATCCCGGGAGGCAAAGCTCGCTGATGCTGCCTAATTTTTTTACCCCTCTTATCCCTTTCCTTCTCTTCAGTAAGGATGTTGATAGTGAAGGTTTCCAATCCCTGCTCCTCCAAACTTGTTTTGTATCTCCTGTGCCTCAATTGTGCTTCTCATTTCTCCCATGGTGGTGGGTGAGGGAGAAGGGGAAGGAGCGTCCCTGAGTGTCTCACACATCTAAAGAGAAGAGCGCAGGATTCATCACCCCTGTAGCTTGCCAGGAATCACTCTGCTTGGCCTTTTTTAGGGGTTGGGCTGTGGATTTGTTTGTTTCTTTTAATACCTTATGTGCCTTCTCTCAATTTTCAGTGCTGCAATTTCTTTGCTTTTTTTACTCCATGTTTATTCAAGGAAGATTCCATTGGAGATTGTTCCATGGCATAACGGATTATTGTGTAAGCAAGGTTTTCACTGAAGAAGGTACAATTCCTCTTAATTTTAGCTATTCATATCACCCCTTCCTCAGAGATTCTGACAATTTCTTTCCCTCCATCTTCTCCTGCTTTCTTCTCCCTTTTCTAACCCCCTCCAAGTATTGCTGCAAGGTTCTGAAAAGGCATGGATTTATGGATAAATGTGAAGGTTTCTATTAATATATCCAAGAAGTGCTTAATTAATCAGATATGGGCATCATTCCTTAAGCATCCTGGGATAGTTTGACACCCGTAACAGTGGGAGAGCTGTGGATCAACACTGGAGAAATGGTGAGAGGACAATGACAAAAGTAGGAAGGGCCTGAGAGGCAGCTATCAAGAAAAGCTGTGGAAGTAGTCTGGATGACAGGAATGTCAGCAACAGTTTGGGTGTTATGATGTGGTGCTGGACTACTCAGAAGTGTTTAAGCAAGGAACGGTATGGGCTAGAGCCTGTGGAGGTGGGGTGTGGTAAAAAGGCCTTGCCAGGCAATGGTAGAGTAGATGAGGGGAGTCATCTTGCTGCCAACATCAGGAATGTTTTAAATGGGCAGGTATTCACTCATTGTTTGCCTCTGTTTTCTGGGTGTGCTGACACAAAGGGAATGTAAACCAAAATAAAACGCTTTCATTCATAGGAGTGGGGAGAGAACTAAATATAAATGCCCAGAACAGATGCAGTGCTGCAGTGAGTCTAAGCCAGCTCTGTGGAGCTTGGCTGCCTAAAGGAACCCGCATCCCGCATGTGAAATCTGACCTACTGCGTCTGCAGTTTCTGGGAGAACCACCCTAGTCCGAAGGAAGTCTACGGCAACTGCCCTGGTCAGTACCTGGGAAGCTTAGGGCCTGATAATGGGGAGAAAGGATCAGTTTTGCAAAGCCTAAGTTCTTTCTCTTGGGCTGTTTCTGGTGCTTCATCCCAGCTTTTGTCCTCAGTGCCCAGCGTTTATTCCTCCCCCCACCCCCAAGGGCAAGTGAGGCGGCTCTCAACAGGTGCTGGGAACGCCGCTCCGCTCCCGCGGCCGCGCCAGCCCGTCCCTCGGTCGGATGCTGCCGCCCCGCGACTCGCCATCACAAAGCAGCCGCCTCGGAGCGGCGCCGGAGCCCCGCTCGGAGCCCCCGCTCGGAGCCCCCGCTCGCCCCCGCACCGCGCCCGCGGAGCGCACGGCGCGCCGGGCCGGCGGCCAGCCCGGGGCTGGCGAACCCTGGCACCCGGCACCGAGAACGCGCTAATGGCAGGGGGCTGAACCAGGGGAAAGAAATGCCCTCCCCAAAGCCCCGGGTCTGTGCTCTTGGCAAAGCATCTCCAGACCGGGGCAGAGCGCCGGGAACGGTTCCCTTCAATAGATGCACAGAGAGAGAATGTGCCTGTAATTAAATGTGCATAACGTCGCAGGTAAGCCTCCTTCCCCTTGGATACCCCGCGTCAGGATAACGTGGGATGAGGCAAAAGCCCTCGACACTCCCCCGTGAAACGCGAATTGTCTTTTCCACGCGATGCAAATAGAGGGACAAGCAGCTGCAAAGCTCTACAATAAACTGTTTCATCCAAGCCAGAGCCAGCCCGGGAAGGCACGCCTTTGAATGCCACCCCCCCAAAACATCTCCTTCCCACCCGTGCAGGCAACCTCTGTAGGCGATAACCAAGTCCAAAAACTCGGAGAAGATCGATAACGTCTACTAAATATTCTGGGAGTGTATGACTGTGGCGGGGAGGAGGGATGAGGATAAGGAGGGGGATAAAAGGGTGATTAATCGGATATTAATCACTGGCCACAAACAAGGGGAGATTATTTCGGGTAGGCAGCCGACTGTGGGGAGTTGCAGAATAGATCCTTTTACTGAAGGCACGCGTGATGGGATCGGCACTCCGCTGTTTAGCAATGCCTGTGTAATTCTGCAGGTGCACGTTATTCAAACCACATATTTCTTTTTTTAATCTGTGTGTAGCATTCTCCTTAACCGTCTGCAGGCACAGACTTAGTGGAGATATTTATGCCGCTAACTAGACATTTCCTTTTTGCTCTCCTTTCATGAACACAGAAGCAAGAAGAAAGCAAAATAGCTCCTGCCCCGAAAAAAAGAAAATAGATTAAAAAAACCCCCAACCCAGAACCTCTCACATACATCAGGGAGAAAGGGACCAAAGGAGGAAAGAGAAAAGGTGTCGATCTTTGCACCCAGCGACAGACCATGCCTTCAAGGCTGAATTGCCAACGCACCTTGCCGACACCCTGGGAGCCCTGCATGCGTACAGACAGCCGAGCGTGAAGCGCATTTCGGGCTGTGAGACGGCTACGCATACGCTGGGCTCCTCCGTAACTTTCCCCACGCAACGGGTTAAACTAATAAGTGCATCGATACAGGCATTTCCGCAAAGAGCCCGCTGCTCGACCGAAAACCAGAATTGTAGGTAATCCCCCCTCCACCCCGCACTATCATCATCGTCACCTTAAAAAAGTCATCCGGTGGGATTTCTTTGAATATACACTAGTTAGAAGCTATATGAACCAACTCACGTCTCCATTCGAGCATACTGCAAGAATATTTATTGAGCCCCAGCTCAGTCACTGCATTGAACGCCAGCCCTGGCAAGCAAATACATTTCCTATCTCCGAAGAGAGCTCTGAATCAACTCCTTTTCTCCCCGCTTTAGCGATCATTTATATATTTCCATTGCAAAGTACCCAGGGTAAAAATATAAAATAAGAAACAAAGATATTTTGAAATACCCCTTGGTATAAGGCGAGAGCTTGCAACGCCCTGACCGAAAATGGACCCCTAAAAACATACCCCTCAAGTACTACCCTACCTTTCACACACGAAACCATCAATAAAAAGACGAGGTTCCAAAACGTAAATCCACTTTTAATCTCCATTTTCTTCACCAGGATGAAGTCCAGCCGGCCACATTTAGTACATCCCCTTTCCCAAAAGTCTGCTAATTTCGATTCCTTTGCACGGATTTCCCCTCTGCAGATCCCTTTCATATTATTCTTGAGAGCTCCTAATTCCTATTCCTCGGCCAGGCGCAGCGGAGTTGTTGCTGTTGATGGTGCGCGGTCACAGCTCGGAGTGAATGGTGTTTCTGGGATACCACAGCAACCTTGACGAGGACTCAACCATCTCTCCAACGGGGGCACAAAGTCTCAGCTACTCTCGATCGTGTCTTTTCCTTCCCCCCACCCCCCCGCTACCCCAACTCCCTGCACAGCCGAAACCCACCACAATCCTGGCTCCTCGCAGCATCCACCGGGAGCCACGGGAGAGCACCTCAACGCTCAGACGCCCTCTCCAATAAACTCCACACAGTATTTGCAATTGAGACTCTCCCCCCACCCCCTGGTTCCCCCAAGAGGATCAGTTCTGCCTGGGAGAGTGGCTCGGGAGATAACGGAGTGGCGGGGTATCCCCCCCC
>VWZG01005428.1:8363-23953 GCA_013396735.1 Grallaria varia | reverse complement strand
CGGGGAGCGGGGGCGGCGCGGCCGCGGCTCCGCCAGGAAGAGCCATGGCGCCACCTACCGGCCGCGCCGCAGCGCCGCCCGCGCCGCGCCGATCTGCGGGGGCGCCCTGCGGGGGGGCCGGAATGAGGGACCGGGATGAGGGACTGGGATCGGGGGGACCGGCACCGGGACCCCCCCTCGGTACCCGCACTTCGCGCTGCCCGCCCGGCCAGGGCGCGAGGTGCGTGGGGCGGCGGTGTCCTCCGCCGAGGGAGGCGTGTGGAGGGGGCGGGCAGGCAGCGGCGGCGGTGCGGGGGCGCGCACGTGGGTGGCGGTGCGGGGGAGCCGTCCCAGGCGTGCGGGGGTGGCGGTGCCGCAATTCGGTGCGTGCGGGGGCGTTGCGCGTGTGCCGAGCCCCGCGGAGCAAGCGCGCCCCTCCGGGTCCCGTGTGCGGTGCGGGGGCGTGCGGGGGAGGTTCCTGGGTTTGAGTGCGCGTGTGCCTTGAGGGTTTGCCCATGCACGCGTGCCTGAGTGTGTGTGTGTGAGTGTGAGTGTGTGTGTGTGTGTGTGTGAGTGTGTGCGCGCGCGCGCGTGTGAGGGCAGGGGTGCGCAGACACTCTTGTGGTGTGTTTGCCTGTGTGTGTGTGCGCCTGTGCACATGCGTGTGCATGTGCTTGTGTGACTCTGTGCATCCCAGGCCAGGTGTGTGCACATGTGTGAGGTGTGTGCCTGTCCGTGTGCGCCTGTGTGCATGTGTGTGTGTGCTTGTGTGATTCTGTGCATGCCAGAGGTCTGTGCACACACGTGTTTTGTGCATATGTGTCTCCATTTGTGTGTGTGTGTGAGTGTGCTTGAATCCCTTCTAGTGCATCTGTGTGTATTTTCTGTGTGTGAATGTGTGTGCATATGTTCTTGCATGTGTATGCCTTTGTGACATGCTTTTGTCTTGCATGTGTTTGTGCATGGGTTCATTCACACAGGTGTTCGTACAGGTTTGGGTGTGTATGTTTTTACATAGATGTGCATATGGTGCATGTATGCACATGTGCATGTTTCTGAATGCATGAGTATAAGCTGACAAGCTGATGGATGCAAGTGCATGAGGTGGGAAGTTTTGGCAGCCAGTCACAAAGGATGGATCTTTGCAGGTGTGTCCACACCGGGGTTTGCATTCCCCTGTGTTGAACAGTGTGTGTGTGTGTGTGTGTGTGTGTGTAGGTTGTATGTGCATGGAGTGCATTTGTGGAAAGATGTGTCCTGGCTGGGAACCGTTTTCAGTGGTGTTGGTGTGGTGTGAGGTGTTCTGTAGATGTAGGTGCATGTATGAATTTGTATAAGTACATCTTTATATATATATATATATTTATATATGTGATATATGCAGTAGTAGCAGAACGTCATAAGTAGTAGTATTGAAGAAATCTGGAAAGGTAATGATTCATGCTTTACTCCTGAAGCATAGTGCAGGAGAGGAGGTTTGCATAGCTGTAAGTCTGCTCCCATGTGAGTGTCAGAGCGAGCACTATGAGCCTTCCTTCCACCTGTACTTAGAACCATACCCTCTCTTAGTGAAGCCAGCAGCAATTCACAGCGTGTGGCTACGCATATGGCTGGCTGAACTCGCCTCTGTAGCTGTAAGACTGCAGGTAGCTGGTGTGAGGAAAGAATAGCTGCGAGTGCTAACACTAACCGGCCCCATCGGATCCATACAGGTTTGTTTACTGGGGAGAAGCAAAGGTATATATTTCACAGCTTCGTGTACTGTCTACAGCCTTCTCTTGCAGACACATAAGTCTTGGAGTGTGACTGTTGTAATTGAAACTTGGTGGGCNAGTGTGCTTGAATCCCTTCTAGTGCATCTGTGTGTATTTTCTGTGTGTGAATGTGTGTGCATATGTTCTTGCATGTGTATGCCTTTGTGACATGCTTTTGTCTTGCATGTGTTTGTGCATGGGTTCATTCACACAGGTGTTCGTACAGGTTTGGGTGTGTATGTTTTTACATAGATGTGCATATGGTGCATGTATGCACATGTGCATGTTTCTGAATGCATGAGTATAAGCTGACAAGCTGATGGATGCAAGTGCATGAGGTGGGAAGTTTTGGCAGCCAGTCACAAAGGATGGATCTTTGCAGGTGTGTCCACACCGGGGTTTGCATTCCCCTGTGTTGAACAGTGTGTGTGTGTGTGTGTGTGTGTGTGTAGGTTGTATGTGCATGGAGTGCATTTGTGGAAAGATGTGTCCTGGCTGGGAACCGTTTTCAGTGGTGTTGGTGTGGTGTGAGGTGTTCTGTAGATGTAGGTGCATGTATGAATTTGTATAAGTACATCTTTATATATATATATATATTTATATATGTGATATATGCAGTAGTAGCAGAACGTCATAAGTAGTAGTATTGAAGAAATCTGGAAAGGTAATGATTCATGCTTTACTCCTGAAGCATAGTGCAGGAGAGGAGGTTTGCATAGCTGTAAGTCTGCTCCCATGTGGGTGTCAGAGCGAGCACTATGAGCCTTCCTTCCACCTGTACTTAGAACCATACCCTCTCTTAGTGAAGCCAGCAGCAATTCACAGCGTGTGGCTACGCATATGGCTGGCTGAACTCGCCTCTGTAGCTGTAAGACTGCAGGTAGCTGGTGTGAGGAAAGAATAGCTGCGAGTGCTAACACTAACCGGCCCCATCGGATCCATACAGGTTTGTTTACTGGGGAGAAGCAAAGGTATATATTTCACAGCTTCGTGTACTGTCTACAGCCTTCTCTTGCAGACACATAAGTCTTGGAGTGTGACTGTTGTAATTGAAACTTGGTGGGCCTGTTCAGTTCCTCTGCAGCTGCACAAGAATGTGTTCGCATTAGTGATGTGAGCCTTGTGGTGGTTTTAAAGGCAGGACCATGTTAGGATCAGCTTTCTGACAAAACTTGAGTGGTCTCTGGCTTACGTAAAGTGGGATGAGTGAAAATCACTGTGTTCTAAACCTGCCTATTGTATTCATTAATTCTAGTATCTATCTCTTTACTGTATACATGTATTTACATTTATGCATGTATGAATGCATGTAAATGGAATCTGTTTTTCAGGAGAAATTCAAAACTGGAGGCCTGTGTTTTCAGAACATTATAGATGGCCATACCTCTAGTATTCATCTTGTTTTGTGTGTGATTGGAATAAAATTCTACCCTTATTCCACCAAGAACATTTTCCAGTTCTGAAATTCAAAATCCCCTTTGGGCAAATACTTTATCACTTGTAGAGGATAAGAAATACATGTTGAAGACATAGACTTATTATTTCTAATTCATGCATTGCATTGCTCAGTACTTCAATACCTAACTTATTTAGAGGCCTTATTTTAATGCTGTTAGAAGTCATGTCTGTTTGACATCCAGCAAGATTTATGCTTTGAGTTATCTGTATTACTTCTGAAAATGAAATTTTGGCTCATCAGTTAGATGTTAAATGTGAAGGAAGAAATGCTTACAGTTAAAAATGGGATGCCCAAGGATTTTTTTGTGGTGAAATTCCTACTAATTTTCAAAGACCGTTAGGTTTCCAAGTAATTTAGTTGCATTTTAAAAATAGCACTTTAGCTACTAAAGCAAATGTTAGACACATTTGGTAGTATTAATGCTAGGGACTGATTTGAATTTCTTTATAGAACACCCCTCACCCCAACCCTCCAACATTGTAAAGTTACATTTTTTTCTTGTGGTTTACTTGTTGTTAAATACTAGCATCCCATAAGCTTTTGAACGATTCTAGGTTCAAGCTGTGGATTATCCTATATGCTTCATATTGTGCCCTCTTCCTCTTCCCTCTTACTTTTCTTTTCTGCCTTCCTGCCTTCCCTCTCTTTCTTCCCTCCTTCTCTCCATGCTCCCATCCATTTCTTCTTTCTCATCTCCCCTTCCTCACTTCTTTCTCTCTTTTCTTTTTGTGGACTCTTGCTCTGTTTTTCTTCCTCTCTTTGTATTTTACTTTTTCTCCCTCATTCTTTTTCTGTCTCACTCTTTTTCCTTTTTCCACTTTGTCCTCTCTAGCTTTCCCCTCTTTTGGCATGGTCAAGCTTATTGATCATTTGGGTATCAGTCAAGAATGAAAGTGACTTGGCAAGGACCATTAAGTCAATCACTAAGATTAAATACTCCCAAGAATTTTAAAATATGCTGAAACCAGAAACGGGCAGATACTTAATTGTCTGACCTGTCAGGCACATGAATATCAGCACTCCTAGTGGAAAATGTGTATCATAGACCCCACAATGATGGTGCTCCTTCATGCTATCATTGTTGGACGCTTCGTAAGGTAAACTGTGCTGTGATGCCTGAGTTATGCTGTTTCTAAGCAGGCACTCTTGCCTCAGAATCCCCAAGAAATAAATACACCAAAATAGTACTGTGGAATAATGTGTTACTATTGGTATTCACATTTTCCCCTTTCACAGTTCCCTGTTCACTTTACCAAGGCAGATCAAATTTAAGTTTCATAATTACATTACAAATTCCTCCTACATTTTCAGTTGCATTTGTTATTGTTCATTCACTGCCATATACTTTTGTGTAAGGTAGCTGTATTTTGTTAAATAGTTCCTACATTTTGCTCCCAGGTAGCTTCACACTCTAATTGTAGATAGACTCCTTTGCTTTAAGAAATGCGGTGGGGTCTTCTGTGGCAAATAATACTGTGAATAATACAGTACACAATGCTTGCGAGAAGACAGCTTATGGAGGCATGTGTACGCATGTGTAAAGCATATAGGCAGTGATATTTAAAAATGGGTATTTGACTTGGGTGTAAATCTCATTCACTTATATCACATAATTCTTTTGAACATCCTGAGCTAATGCAGAATGTAGACTATTCTGAATTTCTATAACTTATTCCATCTGGTTATAAACCACAGTATTATTGTTAGCTCTAACTCTGGCCCTGAACTGACTGCTTCTCTATCAGTGAGACATAACATTATTTTCTTCCCTTGAAAACGGTAGGAGAATGTTACAAATATATTGCAAACTTCCATTTTCCCCATGTATGCTTTTCCATATGTGTTGGAGTCCCTTAAGAGAGGTCACAAAGAGGAGGGCACCATTGTGCCACTCGCACATCAGTCTCTTTACTCAGAATAGTTTTCCTGCATGAAACAGATAATGAAGTTTGGATGGGAAAGAGTAAGGTGGAAATTATTCTGTGAGTATTGGGTACTACTATATGCTGATGTAACTGCTACATATTCACAGTACAGGATACAGCTATGGTATGAATATTAAGTACAATACAACCCAAACAATGGAAAGATGCATTAAAGCAAATGCAGTGGTGGAAATAGCTGGAGGCGGAAAAAAAATACCAACCTCCTCTTGACTGCTTCTTAAGCTTTCATAAGTAAGGTTCTAAATTGCCTCTAGCACAAAGTATCTCTGTTCAAGAAAACTGAATAGCAGCAATATTCAAGAGCACCCACTTAAAGTCATGAATTTTAAGGAAAAAAAAAAAAAGTTTCTTTCACATGCGTTGTTCACAGGGTGACAGAGATCATATGTTTCAGTATCACAATTAGCTGTGATTTTGTTAACTTCCTGTTAAATGTTCCTTGTATCCTGCTAGAGGCCACATCTAAAATCTATTTGGAGACAAGAGAAAGAATGCAATTCTATTTTATGCAACATTTCCTGCCTTAGATATTGTGCTATATAATAGTTTTCAAGTGGAGTCCAAGGAATTAGTTTTGGTCTACTGCTACCAGATTTTGCTTATCTTAGTAACTAAATTTATTGTATAGTGATCGTCATGATCGGTCAGAATGGTCTTGGTTGTGTAGTTGTGTTGGTCTGAGAATCAGACAACTGGCATTCTCAGCAAAAGCTGCCACCACTGTATTCTTCCATTTCTTGTCAGCAGAGTTGGATGATTTGATGATCCTATAGGCTGTGTGAAAAGCAGTAGCATCTGAGTTCTTTACACAGGCATAATGTCTTTTTACATAGTATGTAAAAGTATCAGCTTGGGTAGAATTTATATCTTGATTCTGCTGTCCTTAGTAATGGAGAGGCATATGTTTAGATGCCTATTTGGACACTAGCTGTATTACCCCTTAGGTCCAGCAGTGCAGGACCTTCAGTCCATGACCAAAGATGTCATTGTTTATTCTGCTTAATGCACTGTTATGTTGAGATCCATAAGTAGCTCTCAACAATGTGGTAGCTCCCACATGAATGTGCTACAGTGCAGCGCTGTGCAGTGGAAACTTGCCAAGGGATGCCTGAGTGGTGAAAGTTTAGAAAATGTATTTAATGTGATCATTGCACCAAATACAGTCATTTAGTATGTACTTAAAGACAGATTATCATCTGGAATTCTGTATACCATGGGCATAAAAAAGGACATTTCTGTAATAGGAAATGACTGCACACAGTGTTAGAACAAAAAAGAAGTAAAGGTAACTATCGCAGAGGAAAGAGTGTGTTAGGAAATTGCTATGCTTTATCACTGAAGAAGACAAGGGAATTGTCCATAATTACATCAAATATCATCCTTCTGTCCTAATTGTACTACTTCAGTATGTCAAGGAAAAGAAATAGGAAAGGGTGGTGTGGTGCTGAAATAGGAAGAAAAAAATTTGTTTATTTAGTGGATTTAGTAGGTAATAAAATGGGTGAACTGGTGCGAGTATGTTAAAACATCCTTCCAAATTCCACTTTTCTGTTTGCATTGGATTGAGATATAGTAAAGGTATATTAAACATGTCAGTTACTTAACTGTAATTCTGTAATAATCAGATGCAATGTACTATCGTTCTTCATTGATCAAATCTGAAATGCATTCCACTGGTGAGTGTAGATTTTGTCAGTAAACTTCTGTTTGTTACCTGGGGGAGTGAAAAGAATTCTTCATACAGAAAAGGTTTCTTGCATCTCAGGTTTTGTTTTAATTATTTCTGTGACTGTTTTTATCTGTCTTATATATTGTAATGTTTTTATTGTGTTTGTAGTGTTCTTGAAATGTCAGGGAAGATAAGCACTGTGGATATAAAATTAATCATTATTCTTAATGATACTTGCAGGAGCTACATGTGTAAGTATCCTGGCATCTGCAGGAGAACAAGTCAAGAAGATCTCTGTTTTTCTGTTATTCTTCATGAAGGATAGTCCTTGGCTTGAACAAAAATTCTCTGCATGGAGCTGTAGAAAAACTAAGCCTGTGAACTATAAGTAACCTTGACTCTGATTTCAGACTGAAAATCATATAATGAACATTTATAAGTAATTTTTAGCTAAAAAGAAGAGTGGTGTTTTATCTGCCTACTATATGTTCTTTAATAAACACTTAAGGTTATAGAGATTGTTGACATTACAGACAAAATCCCTAAACTGGTTTAGAGACATATTTCTGTACACATGACTAACATATACTAATGACTTTTAGATGCCCTGCACTGAGGTTATAAAGTTATAGAGTTAGGAAATTTGGTAGCAAGTGTTTCCAATTACTAGTTGTTAATAAAAGGCAGGCAAAAATGGAACTGAAAGATATCTGATAAACAGCTGAGAAATTTAATTTTGATTCATGACTGCATTATTAATTTGTCGCTGTGTTTAAGGTATCCTAGTAAAGTATTTCAGACTTTTTTTTTTTTTTTTTATTATTTATTGTTAATCATTGATCAGAAGCTGTGGGAAGGTTAAAGAAAGTGGGTGGAAAACAATATTGGACACGTTTCATGCTATTTTGTTTCAGCTAGATATTTGGTATGCATGAGCGTAGCTAGACCCTTTTGCTATCTATTTCTCTCTGTACTCCACTTTCAAATGATTTATAATGCTTGAATCCTTTCCCCTGTTTAGCCAAGTGCAGTGTTACAGCAAAGAGTATATCAGTGATGATTTTGAATAGCATTTCACAACCAGCTCTGTCACTTGCTTCTTTTTCTGTATGGGAATCATGTATCACTTGAGAATGACGAGCTAAAAGTAATGAGTGTTGATGTGATGATGCTATAATTTTTGTGTGCAGTTTGAAATTAAGTTCTGAGCTGACCTGTGTTAAAGAATGTGATAAAAATCTTACCTTCCCCCACACAGAGGAGCACAGAGACATGAACCCTTGCCCTGAGCTCCACAGGGCTGTCCTGGGAGAGCATCAGCCCCACAGGCCAGGTTAGACACAGCACCGTGAGTCCCAGGGGGTCATTCTCCAGGACAAAACACAGCTCCCTACCCTGGGAGACAGGAATCATTATGGCATGCAGGGGAACAGCATGCTGGGGTGGTGTGAGACTTATCATAGGATGTTAAGAGGAGGAACCAAAGGTGGGGAAATGAAGAGATCAAGGTGATTTGGGGAGGAAAAATGTGCGAAAATGGAGAGATAATAAGACAGAGGGGACCAGTCACCTCTTGACAGTTTGCTGGTGGGCACCCTCATCTGTGTTGGGTAGTGGTGGGCTACATTTTTCAGCCCTATACATCAATAGTTTATGTAGTCTGATGCACTTGAATGTGCTGCTTGCTCCTTTTTATTGATTTGATAGGTAAAAAAATTGTTGACATGATATGTACAATAATGTTAATTCTAGAACTGTTCTGTGATTACCGCTTTATGCATTAAAATATGGAATGTATAATACCCATTCTCGTGAGTGGACTGTATGTATGTTTTAAGTCCTCCAAATTCACTTATTAAAAATAAAACACATCAGTAAATAGTATAGTATTAATATATATAGGCACTGATTTTTTATTTTTCATGTTGTGCCAATTTATCACATATAAACAGTTTCTATCAATACTTTCCTCAGATTTTGTTTCTTCTGATGATTTTTTACTACTTTAGGATTTCCAGATTTCCATGAAAGTGTTAGCTACAGTATAGAAACAATAATCAGTTACATTTTTTATTTCTGGCATGTTGTCTGTCCACATATGTGTTTGTTATTAGCACAGAAATGAAGAAGAATGGACTGTAGTGTATGTCTTACTGAATGTACGACTGTATGCATCTCAGTATATTTATCTTTTTTAAGAAAATTGTTTCATTTATAAGCAAACAGTTTCTTGTTTGAAATCCTAACAGCCTCTGGCAAAAGTATTTTAGAGATACAATAAATGGCATACAAGTGGTTCATACTAAATGAGAAATAAGATTTGCACTTGAAACATTGAAGGGCTACAAGTAAAGAAGATAATGAGGTCCTTGAATATTGAATATGTTGAAAAATTGCCAATGAACTCAGGTGAGTGTAAAAGAATCTTTAGTAGCTCTACAATCATTAAATGGAGAAAGTACAATTTAATTGCAGATGCTTCAGAGTTATTTCAAGAAAATATGTTGGAAATAATGTTGACTATATGAAGGTTACTCAAAATAATTAATTTGGTTTCATCACAGTAAAATGTTGGAATATGCTTAAAATAAGATGGAAAATAAGCAGCAAAATACAATATGTACCATATGAACTCTAAATAATTTTTCAGTATCATTAATGCATAGCCTAATAAAGTAAGCAGGTGGTGTAAAGACCTGCCTGCTTGAATGCAGAACTCCTCTTGGAGATCAAGCTGAAAAAGAAATTGTATGATCTCTGGAAGCAAGGTCAGGCTTCACAGGAAGATTGGAGAGATGTAGTTCACAGATGCAGGGAGAAAACATGAAAGGCAAATCTCAGTTAGAGTTAAAACTGGACAACGTTGTGTCAGAAAACAAGGAAGGCTTTTTAAAGTATGCTAATAGCAAGAGAGGTCTTAGGAAAATGTTTGGTTGATACTTGATGGTCACCTGACAAATAGGGATGAAGAAAAGTTGGAGGGGTTTTTTTGCCTCAGTCTTTAATAATACTGGTAGACTGGCTGTTTGGTCCTCTGGGTTGGAGGACCTGCAGAAACAGTGACTTTCCATTGATGAACACTAAATTTTTAAGGGGAGCAGTTGTATCAGTTGAATGTCCCTAAGTCCATGAGCCTGATGGGATTCTTCCCAGAGTACTGAAGGAGCTGTTAGATGTTACGGGAGAACTCCTCTTGATCATCTACCAAAAGTCTTGGAAGCCTGAGAGGTACCTGCGGACTGGAAACTACTGAGTATTATTCTAGTCTACAAAGAGTATGTGAGTGAAGACTTGGGGTACTACAGACCTGTTTGTGTAACCTCAGGTTTTGGAAAAATACTGGGTTCTGTTGCAAGGAATTCAAAGAACAATGCAATCATCAGGCACATTCAACTTGGGTTCAAAAAGCAAAAGTCCTACCAAAGTTAATACATTTCTGTCATAAGGTCACTCACATAGTGGATGACGGGAAGACAGTAGATGTAGTTTTTCTGGATTTTAGGGAGAGTTTTTATACTGTCCCTCAAAGCATCTTTCTTGACAAGTTATCCTGCTGTAGGATGAGCAAATTCACAGTGAACTTGGTGAACAACTGGCTGAATGGCAGGGCTCAACAGTTTGTGTTTAGTGGGGCTACTTCTGGCTGCCACCAATGGTGTTCCTAGGGCCAGTTCTGTTCAGTATTTTTGTCAGTGATCTGGATGCAGGAGTTGAATACACCCCTAGTAAGTTTGCTGATGATACAAAATGGAGGTGTCGTTGATTCACGTGAGGGACAACAGGCCCTGCAGTGGAATCTACATGGATTGGAGCATTGGACAATCACCAGCGGCATGGAGTTTAAGAAGACCAAATGCTGGTTCCTGCACTTAGGACAGAAGTATAAACTGGGAGAGGAGTAGCTGGAGAGCAGCCCTGCAGAAAGAGGTCTATGAGTGCTGACTGACAGCAGGTTCAAAAGGAGCCAACAGAGTGCCTTGACAAATGGCATTCTGTGCATCAAGCACAGCATGACCAGCTGGGCTGTGCACACATTGCCAGCTCATGTCCAGTCTCATGCACCAGCATCCCCAAGTCCTTCTCAGCAAGGCTTCTCTTGAGATGTTTGTCCCCCAGACTGTGTTGACTGTGTTGATACAAGAGGTTGCCCTGACTCAGATGCAGGACATTGTGCTTGGCCTTACTGACCCTTGTGAAGTTCATGTGGGCCCACCTCAACCTTGTACAGATGCCTCTGGATGGGTCCCATCCTTCGTGAATGTCAACTGCACACTCAGCTTGGTGTCATCTGCAAACTTGCTAAGGATGCACTCAATCCCTTTGTCTGTGTCACTGCTGAAGACGTTAAATATCATTGGTCCCAATGTGGACCCCTGAGGGATGTGTGTCAGGACATGGAGCTGTTGACCACTACCCTCTGGATGTAACAGTCCCAATGAATTCCTCATGCACCAAACAGACCACCCATCAAATACATCTCTCTCTAATTTAGAAAGAAGGGTGTTGTGAAGGACTGTGTCAAAGGCCTTACAGGAGTCCAGATAGGTGACATTTATAGCCTTTCCCTTGTCCACTGATGCAATCACTCCATCACAGAAGTCCATTGAGTTGGCCAGGCAGGACTTGCCTTGGTGCTGGTTGTCTCAAATCACCTCCCCGTTCCCCATATGCCTTAGCATAGCTTCTAGGAAGATCTGTTTCATGGTGTCATTTAACTGAATACAACAAAGAAGTTAGGACTTACTAAATTTGAGTTTCCCTAATGGCTGTTTAGTAAGATTTTTATGTCATACTTATTAGGACTAGACATATGTTTCTATTCTCTTAAGAGAATGTATTAGTCATTGAATACTTATTCATGAGCCTTTCTCAAAGGGTTGAAGCATACTTTTCTCCTTTGATCAGTGTCCATGCTTTCCAGGTAGTCTGTCTCCTATACTGAACATCCAGTCTAACTCCTGAATCCTGGCAAGCTGTCTGCTCTCGAGACTTTTACTAAGCAGAATTCCTTCCAGGCATCCTTTGGAATAAATGACTCGTCTGTGTTTCTTAAAGAAATTATTTAAGAACCATGGTCCAGGAGAGAATTCTAGGCTGATAATCCTCATAATAAAATCATTTCCCTTTGGCTTAGAATCAGGTATGTAAACTCTTGGCATATTTTTTTCTTTATTCTTTATTTGCCAATTCAGGAAACTCTGTACTCAGAGGACTGGCTGTTGTGCATCATATTACTGAATGCCTAGGTCTCTGCATTTTGCCTGGAGCTAAGACTTTGAACTTTGGGGTTAAATTGACTTCTCTTAGTGCCAGATACCTTGTAGCCAATGCAGAGGCCCTTGTGGACTAGAGACTGAGCGCCCTAATCAGTATGAACTCACCTTGAACTCAAATATAAGGCCACTAAAATGAGGTAACTAGCACTAATATTATGTATTGGTTAATGCTGTGATGGCAGAGCTAGACACCGTGCATAAGCATTTCACAAGGTATATGAGGACTGTGATCATCAAAGGGACAAAGAGGTGTGTAGATGCATACACAATGATCTGGGAAAAAGAAGCAGCAATTGCAAGATGAGAAAAAACCCAATATAAACACTATTATAGCAGATGAGACCCCTGCTTTCTTCTCTTGGAAGGACCAAATAGCATGGAAACATTAAACACAGTGGAAATACAAAGAGGAAAGAAAATTAACCCCCTTAAGTTCTAAATTGTCTTCAAAGTCTTTTGGGTTTAATCATCCTAATCTCAGCAGCTGAGAACTAGCAAGGACCATAGTGATAAGATCCGGGTTGGTGTCTACTCAATTAATATATTAACATTACTGAATGTCAGTTTTGTATATTTAGTGGTTGTGATCAGTAACAAGGGGAAACTAATTGTTACTGTCAAGCGTCTTAATGAGTAGATTTAGTAAAATTTTGTTTTAAGGCTTAAAAATGACCTAACTTTTCAGTCTTCTAAACACATACAGGGATCTCTTAATTAACTGAAACATACATATGTTTATACAGAGAGACACGTATATATTCAAATGAAACAGCCTAAAAGTGGGATGTTGGAAAAAGAGCACTGTGTTTTGTCCCTTCAGCCAATTCACCTTCTGCAGACATTGCTTCTGTCTCTGGAACCCCCAGGTCTGAGGGTGTTCCCTTTTCTTGCTTTCCCATCTTCATTGCTTCTATCACCTCTTCCCAAGTCAGTAAGGACCTGGACATTCTTTTTTGTTGCTGGCAACATTCACTGAACCAGCTGCTGTTCGACTTGTGGATACTTGCTTACTCAGAAGGACACTCATCTTGTCCCATGCTTAGTGCTGAGTTTTCTGTTCTCAGCAGTCCTCCTAGCTCTATAATTTAAAATTTCTAAAATGAGAGTTTTGTTAATGGAACCGTTCAAAATGACAGCTTTCATACCATGTCACTGCACAAAGTGTTTGAAAATTAGATTAAATGGACCTCTGATGTTCTACATCAGATGCTATATTCCCGTGAAAAAGATATGAGACAAACAGCTGAAAATAATGTTGTGTTGTATTTTTAATGGATCTTTGTAAAAACTGTTCAAAGCAAATCAAATAAAAACTTATCTAACTCAAAGGCAGTAAAAGTGAAATTGCTGAGCAAGTTATGAGTCGTTGAAGTCTGTGGATTCCAGGACCACTATTTCTTTTCAGCTTCTGAAGCCCAGTCAAGTCCAGCCTGGAAACCCAGGTGTCCCTCCACCCTACTCCCATGGATGCTGCTGCTGTTCCTTCTAGCAGGTTTGGCAGCCAATGAGGATGAACCTGTGTCCCAGTGAGTCCATGTGTGAGTGCATGCTCACACACACACACACACAGAGGACTAACATTTGCTAAGGAACGATGTGTGCACACACATTCAGGATTAAATTCACTGCGGGAAGATAAACACATCCCGGTTTCTCTAGCTGGTAGGACATACGCCTGTGGACCCCTTCTCTAGTTGCTGCCGCTTCTGTGGTGTGCAGCACTGACACGCAGGATAGAGAATGAGAAAGTAGGTAAGAAAATGATTTAATATATTCATGTGATGAAAATAAGAGAACTAAATAAAGAAAATTTGAAAGAAGTTATTACGGTCCTCACTGGAGAAGATCTAGTCTTCTGGCTACATGTATTATTTCCAGAAAAGGCTGAAGGTGGGATTTAATTCCAGAGGAGGGGTTTGGCTTGTTAATGATGTCTTCTCTTGATTTGACCCCTTTTTCGCCTTTGAACAAGGAATTAATTAGCTTTTTCCATGATTATTGGGACAGCATTGAAGAGGTTATGTTAGGGATGCAGTGCAGGTTATATCTATTCTCCGTTTCAACTTTCGGTCAGCAGATAGTAGTCATGGACTGGCTCTGTATCACTTTGTAGAATAAAGAATGATTATTTCACGCCTCTGTAGTATCTTTTGACAATGATTTCTTGCCTCCCAATTTGGATCTGGAACATCTTTTAGCAGCTTAATGAATCCATACAAAGTCTTTTGTGTCTGAATGTGATGCTCAGCAAAAAGTAGAAAGACCACATCAAGAAAAATGCAGATTTTTTTTTTTAATGGGTTAAGATGAGAAAGAACCAAACCCATACATTTTCATTTAGTTCTGGATTGATTGCAAACATTATCAGCTTCTGCTGGTGTGAATCTAGCAATGGTTGATGGCTGCTTTAGCAGAAAATTAAAAGGAAATGTCAAATTCAAAGGGACCATAAATCCCTCAGTGGATTTGAAGTAGATGTTGTTAGATGCGTGAATGCTAGAATGTGTGTAGTCTAATTAACAAGGGATCTTTTTGCTTCTCTACTTGGAAAAAAAAATAAGAAGAAAGCAGAAGCTTTAAATGAGCATCATTTATGTCATTAAACACTAATATATGAAATTGCTTCATTGAGTAAATTAATTGCTTTAAATTTTAGATTCTTTTTAGTGTCTTTGTATACTTACCTTAAGCATAGAAGAAACCCACCTTCCATTACTATCACAATGCATCTTTTCATCAGTACTAAATTGTCTACAGATTGTTTAAAGAAAAAGAGGGAAAAAAGTAAAGGGCTTCCACAAGGGGTGTAAAAGAATGTCTTTAAATGCCTGAAGCCAATATTGTAAACCTTAGAGTTATGCATCCTTTTTCCCCAAGTGTGAGATCGATGCTCATTAGGGAGAGTTTTCTAAAACAGCAAAATAATAACAACATTTTTGTGTCATAAAAACACAAGTTCCCCAGTACTTGCAATTCCTAAGTGTAGATTTTAATGAGAGATTGCTATTATTGAATAATTTGCCAGAGTATATGTATAAGGAATTAAACCACAGAAAAAATTATTTTTGTGACAGCAGTGTTCACTCAAATGTATTATACACACAGACTCAGAATTCAGCTAAGTTTTGTGGAGCAAGTTGTTGTATGTTGTGGTATGATGTTCAAGGGTCCTAAAACAGGTGAAAATTTCATATAGTTTTGAGCACCATACCTTGGTTATGGCTAAAAATGAAAGGAAAATTACTTTTTTGTGTGTGTGTGTGAAAAATGCTCAGAAAAAAATAAAAGAGGGCAAAATGTATACAGAAAATTAAAAATGTGCTAGTAAGTTGTGTTCAAACCTTCTTTGATATCACAGAATTTCCATAATACGTGTTACGTAGATTAGTATCTTTTATATAAAGGATTCTATTACCAAATGTAACTGTGATTTCTCTGTTGTTCAATACAAAATTAGTCTTAAGTAAGTAAGAGAAAGTACTAGCATCCTGGATTTTTTTTTTTTTT
>VWZG01005426.1:772634-798927 GCA_013396735.1 Grallaria varia | reverse complement strand
AATATAAAAAAAATCTTTAAATATTTCAATTTTCATTATGTCTCCTGAACATGCCAAATCTCTACCTCAATCTATTTCCACTATATTATATAGACAGCAGAAACTGGAAGTAGACAAAGAAAAAGAGGATCTGATTCCTCAAAACATAATATATCAAATTTTAGAAAAATATTGGTTTTACACATATAACATCTTCGAATGTTTGAAAGATTCTACTTTGGCTCAAAAGCACAGGAAGTTTACTTGGCATGCTGTTTCATGTTCTTCCCATCTGTTACTAAAATTTGTTGTATTGACATTTCCCCTCCATTTTTACTAAAAGCTGTTTACACTGTTTGATTTTATTGCAACAAATTAGTGAATAGTGTCCCTTCCAAATTAAAAAACATAATCTTAAAATATTCAGAAGAATTAAAAAAAAATCTTAAATACATAATTTAACAAAATTTATCTTTAGTGTTTGTTTTGTTCCCTTCTATACTGTAGGTACCCCCTATCCAGCAGCTTGTTAAAGTAGGATATACTTTTTCCTTTAAAAAGAGTTACAACATTATTTTCCTGCATTACAGGAGCAATATTTGGACATTGGTTCATGAAAACTACCCAAGGATTTTTTTCTGAATACAGCTTTTCTGTGTTCATCTCAACAGATAAAAGAAAACCCTCCAAGTGAAAGGAGGAACCTGCAGGCACCTGCCAGGAAGTGCAGAGTCCAGCATTTATTATTACTGTTTTTTCAGTGCTTGGTATCTATCCAGCTGAACACACACGTTTTACAAGTCCAGAGCTCAAAAAAAAGCAGGATTAAATGACAGTATTGAAAGAAAACCTATACCCTGTATAGAGTTATAAGTTAGTTTTCGACAGGCAATTCTCAGTTTTTCACGGACTTTGCATTACTTCAGTATTAGTTCAGTGTCTCTAAGGCACTCTTCACTAAAGGTATTTGCTCATTCCTCCTTATGCACTCGGTGTTCGGTTGCCATGTGCTTAACTTTTTTTCCTGTCACTCTATAGAAAATTAAATCAAAGTATGAATCATGTGGCTCTGAAATGTATACACACATATGTATTTTAAATTGGCGTGTGCTTGTTTCATCTTTCTATTAAATCTCTGCTTAGTCACAGCACCCAAAGCTTGGTCCTGGTTGTGATGGTCAAATAACATGGTGTTAGAGGGTTGTCAGCACCAGGAGGACAGCACCTTAATCCCTTTTTGGAGACCGAAATCCTGTCATTTCAAATTGCACACAGCTTCAAAAAGCAGATCAATTTTTATAAAGGCACTGGGGATGTTTCTACATGGCAGCTGTGAGAAAACATTCTGCTTATGTATCTTGCTTGTAAAGCAAATAAGCAGTGATGCATTCCTTTTATCACTTTCAACATTCGCACAGTTTGTCCAGTAAAACCCTCTGATGGAGGGGAAATATATCACAGTGGCACCTCCAGCACATGAGTGTTCACGCAGCTGTTTCCTGGGGAAACAAGATCACCATCTCCCTCTCATTTCTCCCACATGCCATTCTAAAATCAAAACAGGTTGTCAGAAAAAACCTCGCTAAAACAGCTGCTTTTCCAGCACTGAAAGCTTCAGGCCAGTCTCTTGAAAGAAAGGATTCTGTGGGCCTGAATTTCCAAGAGTATGATTGATTGTTTCAGTGATATACTTATGAAATAGCTACCAGTATTGAGAGATGTAGAGCTTCCTCTTACTATCTTTGAAAAGCAGTGACCATGGCATAAAATTCATTAAAAAACCCTAATAGTGGCACTTTTTTGTGACTTCAGTGTAGATGAGCTTTTGGGACAGATTAGAGGCTTTAACATTCTCATTCACTAAATTGCAAGGCACTCATGGAAAATCTCCAAGTCACACGGTTTTAAGAGTTCATATGAAATGCACCTATTTAAGGAGATTTCATACAATTAATGATTTAGTATTTACAAAAACATCCAGAAAGTCTTTGATTGTTTCCAACCAAAGAAATTCCCAACCTAACATTAGTTTCTCCTTCATGGCCAGACCCTGCCCAATCTTTATTATACGTTGAAGTATTCCAAGGCAGTCAGCCTTCTTTCGAAGCTCAAATTTCCTAAAATACAGAAATTATTTTCAAAAGTGACATAGGTGAAAACTGCCACAATTAACCATTTCCAGAAGTGTCTTTTCTCCAGAGGAGGAGTACAGCTTCCACCTGAATGCTGTCTCCTGATAGTTTTGGATAGTCTGGCGTGGGCACCAACTGAGCCCATGCACACACCCTCTTAGGCAAGGGATCATTCTGGCTACTCCACTGTGCCCTGTGAGGCGTAATTCTATCACCTGTGCTACGTAGGGTGCACATATTCCATCCTAAATGTACACTCCATCGGTGATTCTATGGAGAAATGTGCAAAATAGGTAGGCGGGGAGCTTTCAAAACAGGAAACAGATAGGAAAGTTGCAATACTTTTAACATTTAGAATTTTTCTTATGATACAATCACTTTTAACAAGCTCCAACTATGAAACACTAAACAGGATTTTAAAAGTGAAAATTCAGTTTTTGCCTGCTTTTCCAATTTTCTAACAAGCTGCTCCATTAAATTCCTTGCAGAATTAATTAAGATACAGAATTTAAGCCTGATCAACAAATACCAAGTTTATTTATTGATTAAATTCTTGGGTTTAATTGTTAAATAGGAAATAAATTAAAAGCAAAACATGCAGAGGGGGAAATACGATCTCCTGTAGTGTTCCAATCCATTTGTTTGTTGCATTAATTTCAAAGTAATTGTACTTGACTTGCTCTGATAGGTATCCCAGAACCTGAAGAAATTAGCATATTCATACTACTAAGACAGAATAGTGATCCTGTCTACTTATTTATTTATAAGTTAACCTCTTAGCTCCTGTCTTTATTTTTTATTCCTTTATCCAACTGTAGATTTTTTCCTCCGTGAACAAAAATCATAAGTTCTAGAGACAGATCAAAGTGTAAATGTTGCAAAAAGTATTCCAGGAATGAACTTAAATACAGCTTAAAGAATAAATATAATTTCCCCTACTCCAAGGGAAAAAAAAAATGACTCAATGCTAAACACAGATTTCTCTGGACAATTCCCCTGCATCATTTTCATTTATGTGAATGATACATTTGTTCCTAGCAGGCATTCATTTATTCTGGATGCCGACAGGGCACAGGAGATAGCTTTACCTGCTGTGCCTGTGGAATTTCCTTCTGAGACTGTCAGCCTTGCAGTCTTGGAAACTGTGATTTAGAAATGAAGAGTAGGCAACGGGGCTAAGCACAGCCTAAAGAGGCATGTCTGCACGGTGACACGGCGAGGGCTCTTGGCACTAAGCTGCCACCCTCCGTACTAGAGAAGTGTAATCTGACAACATTTGAGCAATGTGAGACGCCATGGGAGCCCTCTGGAGCTTATTGTTTTTGCCTGTAGCACAGGGAATACGTGGCTGCGGGCTGGGCACAGCGCAGGAGTTCAGCCACGCTCCCAGTAAGGGCTCGGCTGTGCGTGACTCATTTTCCCATCTGCAGGCCTCAGACTTCGCTTGTAGCTTGCAGACAGTGCAACACAGCAGCTTGCAGATAGATAAGTTTGTCTTAAGCTACTGTGTAGCTGAAGCACAATGGAAAATACATAAATCCAATACTTGAGTGAATGGCTAGGAGTGACAATTAGACCCTCATGACTTCACATCTCTGCCTTTGCATCTCCAAGTCCAGCAGACTGACCAGCCATTCTGCTTGGTGCCTCAGAGTCAGTCCCTCTAGCAAAGCAGAATGGTTTGCCTCCAGTAAAAATTTAAGCGGTCCACAAAGTGACAAAGAAAGTCCAGAACTTTTTAAAGACTTGCATAAAATGTACACAGACAAATAAAATCTCCTGAAAATAAAATACTGCTGTAATTATTTACCCATCCCAATGTATTCTTCTGAGGAAAAGCAGCAATAAAATGTTTTGGGTTTTCTTTTGTTGTTTTTTTTTGTTTGTTTGTCTACCAAATTTTCTGTCATCTGATTTCCTCTCATTTGTCTCAAGGACTCAGGCATGTGAGAATGTCTTAATCCTCCTTCTAGAGAGATGAGACATTTTCCCCCTCAAGTTTCACCACCAGTTTTCTCTCCTACATCAGCTAAAATTGATGTTCTTGCGCAATTAGAGCTTCATTCACTTCAACAGAAAACACGTCAGTTCTTTCATTGTTGGTTTTAGTCTAAGAGAAAGCCAGTAAGTTTTCATCTTCCCTATGCAATACCCAGGGGTTAACACACACACACTCCCCCAGAGAAATTGCTAATGATACACAGAAATCATATCAACATTTTGATTTGCAATAATCCTGATGCAACCATGTAAACTTTTATGGGAGATTTCACTGAGCAGAATTTAGTGTGTACTGTATTGGAACGGAATACTACAAAACTACTATCAAATGCATAATCAGTTAACAGGACCCCAATTTGCTCTATATCTATTTTACACAGGAGTTATATTCAATAAAATAATAGGGCTTTATCTAGATCTGAATTCTATGCCCTAGCATTTATGAAAATGTTGCTTTTCTCTTTTTTTCCTTCTGTTCTTTTTTAAAGCAATACAACACCTAGTAATTATTCCAAAAGCTATTCTATATGCTTCATAAACCAGGTTGCCATTTATATTTGTTAAAATGAAAAATATCTCCTGGTTATCCTTTTGATGATTCCAGCTGTCAAAGAAATTAGCATGAAGGGCTAAATCATTCAAAGAAGAATGCATAAATGAACAATAAATTATACAACAAATAAAATACATAATTTATATTTATTAAGAGCCTAATTCAGGATGCTCTTATTCATCACAGCATCCCTACTCAATTCAAACAGTAAATAGAAATATAGGAATTGTCATGTTGGATCAAGCCCAGGGATATGTCATTCCATCTCTGAAAATGGTAGTATCGTATGGTAACTTCAGAAGCAAACAGCAAAGGAATAGGCAGCTGCCTCTAATGTGACTAAGTACTGTCTTTTTTCCCACACCATGCTCCCCTTGGTACCTTGAGACCCGATTCTGACCATTGGCCTGTTGCAACAGAGATAATTTTGACATTTTGGGGACTGTTAAACTTCCACCTTCCTTGTGTAGACATACTTTCAGGTATCTTTTGATCCCATCTTCACGAGTAAGCAGGATACAGCTACAAAACATGCTGACAGTTTGCCTAGATATAAATGGGTTACTGATATATGATGGTCCTCCATTATTGACCAGCATCTAAAACGTACCTGCTGGAAGTAGGACGAGAAGCCTAAGCAGGTAAAGAGCATAAGCTAAAGTGTGAAATGAAGTGGTCCAAGAACTGAGGAAAAATCAATGTTTTTCATGGTCAGGAAAATAAGAAGAGGACCTTGGTGGCTACTTCCATATATTCTGGAAAAGAGCTGATTTCTGGATTCCAGGGATATTATATCAATGTCAAGAGCCAGATTAATATTAATGCCTCTACCTTGTACAATTCTGTAGCATAGGAAGCAGGGAGAATCACTGGGTGGGCTGACTTACATTGGATATTATTTACTAGGCCATGCCAAGAATTCCTCATTCAACCTACTCAGATAACTGATGTATACCTGCTGAGCCTCTACAGATTTTAACTTTATCAACTCTTATACTGGGTAATTAATCACATCTTGGTCTAGTGTCAGTTGTCAAACCTTTAGAGAATATCCAATCTATTTGTTAACTAACATCCATCAGTCTTGTACCACATTAATGAAAATTTGCCTTTCCCTAAATTATTTGGTTGTTAATACACTTTATTTAATTATTAAGGTGACAAAAAAAAAAAAAAAAAGGCTAATCTTTATCTTCTGACCATTCCATATGCATATATTTGAAGATACTGTTTTCAGTAAAGGAACTTATGATATTTCACTTAGGCTACAGTTGGCTTCCTTGGAGAACTAAACTCAGAAATGTGTTATTCTGACAGGAGGAGGAAATAAATTGATGAGTCTCCTGTTGGCATAGCAATGCAACGCTGAAACTAATTCAGATCTTTGGTAATGACAACAAAATATTCTCTTCAAAAAACATAGTAGTGAAGCATTATTTCATTCCACAATTTCTTATTTTGGGCTGGCTTTTTTGTGGCTTTTGTTTTGACACATTGTATTAAACAATCCCATTTCAAAGCAGTCTGGTTTATTTGTATCAATGTTGATACAATCTCTTTTCACTCTTTCTTTTCGTAGCTTGACTGTATTCCCACCTTGATGCTTACCACTGTTCCTGAAAACTGCAATTATAGATGGGCCTCAGTGTGTAAAGTAATTAATTAACACCCTCTGCTACTACTCCAAAGCAGTCAGTGCTGTAATGGATAAGACTTCTGGCAATAGACAGAGAAACACTAGAGATTATGAGCTCCTTTTCTTTTAGTATATGTCCATGTCAGAAAAAAAAAACAACAAACCAACGCAAAAATCAAACAACCAAAATCCCCACAAACAAACCAGGTAAGGATGATATTTCAGAAATCTTTGTGTAAAGGTATAGTTGCTGAACAGACAAACTGGGTCAGAGCTCCAGTTAAGCTCATGAAGTCCATTATTTCAATGAAACTGTGCAGAAGAATTATATGGTCTAAACATATCTGATGATGTGGTATGACACATGCTCATCAAAATTACTTAGGACTTCAAAAGGAAAAAAAAATTATCAAAAAGCCCTCATGACACGGTGCAAAGGCAACAAAAAAATGCTTTACAAAAGCATAGTGGTATATAATACTATTTCCATCCCAGCCAGCAACTTAGGGACCTCCTCTACACATCCATTCTTCTTTTGACATCAAGGACCTTCTTTCCTGATTACAACTGGTCAGTTCTGCCAATGATTTTATGGACAACAGATTTGCTTCTCACTGTTTGTTCAAAGCCTACTTTACGCTCCTTCAGCCCTGTCGATTTTCTGGCCCAGAAAGCAAAGCTGCAGAAATAGTCCCAGCTTAAAGAACTTACTGGTGTGAACACTGAACACAATTGAGAGCAAATAACCAAGTGTGGAAGGGCAGAGCGATTTTTCCCAATTCAAACAAGTAAACAGGACAAGCTGAAAGAGATACTAGAACACTCCAAGAAAGATATCAAAAAAGGTTCAACTCTCACTCTTCCCTGTGATTCAAGATACCTTGGAATTAGAAAACAAAAGAAATGAACCGAAGAACCAAACCAAAAAAAAAAAAAAAAAAAAACAAAACAAAACGAAAAAAAAAAGCCAATAAGAAATCCAAAGCAAAACAAAAAGAACGCCAATGTTATTTAACCCATTTTACAAGTAATCAAGTACAATAAACCTTTGCAGTGTTTGAAAGTGTTTCAAGACGACCCTTAAAAAAGACTTTGAAAGACACTAATAGCCTCACACTTGGTTACAATTTCCCTGACAGTCAAGCAACTGGGAAATTATTTACATGTCTAAGCAGGAAATTGATGGTAGTTTTTCAATATTTCCACTGGAAATGAAACTCCATGAAACTGACATTCCATTCTTTTTGCTAGGAAGATCCTAAGTTCTTCTGTGACTAGTTTATATCCATTGTTTTGTGGTTTTGTCAATCACAACAACACAAATCAGAACACTAGCAATTTTTTCCTCATGCACACACTGTTGTAGGAATGACGTTAGTAGGAGTTTTGGCAATCTAAGTACTGCAATTTGGAGACCAAGTCATGCTGGGAGTGCTGACATCTAGTTTAAGAAATGAGTTCTTTAACTACTGCTCTGACTTCTCTTTGTGTTGGTGGCGATTTTCTGATGTAATTTTTTTTTCTTTGATGCTTTTAGGAATGCACTTTCATATAGCTAACTTCCCATCATTTGTATTTATCCTGTGTTCCAGTGTTACTAAATGAGATTCAGTTCAGAACTAAGGTTAGAAACAACACACACAGTGAAAGGCAGGCTGCAATAAGAAAGGCTGGAAAAAGCCCATTCCCTGGAGCTCAAATCTCTCTCCTTCAAAGGCAGAACCATATCCTTTTAAAAATGGATTTTATATGAAGCTACTGCATTTTGAAAACTGGATGCAATATGCTATTTATACTTAATTAGCTCTGTGTTTGATCATCTTCTTTTACAGGTCCTTTTTCTGCCTGTATATGTGCAAGTATAATTCTGCTTCTCTTAAGGGTTTATGATCTCTGATATTCTTTTGTACCAAATACCTCCTTTATTTATCATCATTCTGCATGGTTTTGAGTTGGACTGAAAAATATTAATGTACTGCAAATTGGGTTTGAGTCAGACTTCCCTTCACACCTTCCCTATTAAGTAAAAAGAAACTCCCACAATAAAGGACAAGAAACAAAGAATCCAGAATTGTCCTTCCATTTTTGAAGTTGCTTGCTTTCCTAGCAATTACCATTTAGATATACCACACAATTTGTAATTATTTACACTAATGTTACTGGGAATCCAAAGGAAAATGCAGGCACTGGATAATTTCAAAAACAAGACCTTATAAGAGCTAAAGAAAAGAAAGTCCTTATCCCCCTCTGAAAGATAATTTTCTTTAAAAGATTTTCCCTTTTCTTATACCCTCTTTTGTTTGCACTTATTTCTAAAAATCAAGCCTATGGTGGAAAATGTCAACGAGAAATTCTGTATTTGTCAAAGAGTGGATATATTTGTGTCTGAATAAAAAGTAAAAGGCTATTCAGCGTTACTATATTATAGATATGTATTTTTCATTTATTCAAATATGCAGAAGTATTTTTAAAAGGCTTTGAAAGATACAATCCATGAATATTAAGGTTAGCAACTTCTACCTGGTAGATATAAAAGAAAAAGAAACATTTTCTCCTGGAGGACAGAGATGAGTGCATAATTTCAACATCTGGGGGAGCTGTTGCTGCTCAGCAGCAGAGATGCAATGCGAGAGCAAATGAGCTACCACTTGAATCTTTCTGCTTGCAATTATCTTGTCTAATTTGGTTTGACAATTTGCAGCTCTGATTTTCATACATTGATAAAAACTGGTGATGTTTCTGTGTGAATATAATGAAGTTCTTTTCTATTATTTATTTTTTTAAACTTGAAAAGGTTTCTGTGCTGATGGAAGTTTGGCTCTAAGTGATCAGCAGGGTACACTTCTATGACCTTCATTCACTGTATGCCTGTAAGGCAGCACGCAACAATTTATAAAATTACATCACTAATAATTCCGCATGAGTTGTGTTTTTCTATGAAAACACAGATGCCGTCAACACCTTCACCAGCTTCAGCTCAGAGGCAAAGACAGACTCTAACCACCACAAAGTTAGAGAAAACATGATAGGAAACAACAAGGGATGTGCCATGCTGGAATCAGCCCAGGCAGAAAGAAGCAAACAGTGGATTCATGAAGAATGAAGGATTGAAAATTGCCCAGGGAACCAGGGACAAAAAGGATTACTCCTGGCAGGTATGGAAACTCCAGAGCTGGGGCAAAGAGAGATGTACAGGGGAGGTAGAAAGTATCCAAACAATATAGGAGGACAAAACACCACAGGAAGGGTTTTGGGAAGGAACTAAGAATAGTCTAAGTTGAGAGGGACACAAAATCTTTTTTATACCTTAACATCCATTTCTTGCCACTCACATATGCTTGTTTTCTGAACTTAGAGGGTTCTTTTAAATAAGATCACATTTTAACAATGCAAAGCAGCTCGAAGCCACTGAGAAACATTTTCCTCTTAACTCTTGCTAATTCATACATAAAGCAGAACACAATCTCAGGTATTATTTCGAGAGGTCTGTTGTGAGAACTGCAGATAAGCTGTATAAGCTTACAGCATCCTTTCATAAATTTTAAAATGCAAATATTTTACCAATTTAAGATTCACAAATTACTTTTCAAAACCTTCCATTGAACTTAGACTAACATTGTAGTGTCCGAGATCACCAAGAGCACAACAAGGTCACCAAGTACTGTAATACAGCTGGAATGGCTTGAGAAGAAAAATAGGAGCTGCTGATGGAATAAAACTTTCTAACCAAGCTGCATTATACTAGAGGCTGCATTTTTGTAGTAAACATGTTAATTCAATGTTGTTAGCATCGGGAGAACACTTGTACAACATTTCTACCCTCAGGCAGACTAGAGTTGCATGGAGTGGTATGGAAGCACAGTAATGAGATGGTTTAGTGTCCTGGAGAGAAATATTTTGTGACCACAGGGCTGAAAACTAATAGTTTGGTTCTTAGAGTAATCTTCTAAAACCTTAATCAAGAAATATGGATTATCTTTTTATTGAAAGGAGAAAAAAGACAAAGGGAAAAGGGAGGGTCACTACAGAATAGACACTCCTAAATTAAAATGGTAGATAGAAAAACACATTCAAGTTCCAAACTACACTTTGATTCTGCTATGTAAAATTACATCATGATTCTAGGATAATACTTAACTATCATTCTCAGATATGAAATCAAAGCAATTCTTCTAAAAATGGTGCAAACAAAGGCAAACCAAAACAGAGAATTGTTGTAGAAAAATCCTTTTAAGGCCAAGGAGAATAGGATAACATGGATTTAAAGGAGGTAGAGAAGGGGAACCCTCACATACTAAGGTTTACTTCTTTTGTAACTGATTGTTGCTAACAGAGAACTAATGTCCATATAGATTTTCAGCATGGCTTCTAGGCATATTGAACTAAAATGCTCTCTGTAGAAGTAATCTGCCAGTAACAGAAGACTTTGAACTCCATGAAAAGTAGCAATACTCAGAGCTAATGGGATACCATCAGGGAGTCTTAAAACTCTCAGGCAAAAGAAATTCTTTCTTCTCAGCACATCCTACAGCTAGAGGAGAAATATCATATTAGCTTGGACCCAAATCATGAAACAAACTCTGCATTAACATCAATCTCTTTTCCTTGGTACAGCCAACAGTAAATGTACAGACATCAAGAATACCAAAAACCTCTATGAAAACATCCTGTGCAGGAATTTGCACATTCAAGTTGTAGTAGAACTACAGCAATACCAAAAACATTTAAACTCTGACAGTGCATGTTTTCTTAGCTACTATCTGCAAACACTGTTTTCTTTTTCTTAAACATTTAATAAAACTTTTCTGTAGCATTTTTCAAGGAATTTCATATATGCATAGGCTTTCTAAGAGTTCTCTCTGTTTTCCAGGAAATTTTGTTGTTCTTTCCTAGGAATTTTCCAAACGATATCTAGTAATACCTCCTGATGGTTTCTGGGAATTTCTTACTACAGGTTTTCAGAAATAATCCTTGTGCTCTGTAGGAATTTTTCAATTACTGTCTCATGCTTTCATCAAGGAATCTTCCCAAAGCTTTCAGAACTTCTTTTGGTGCTCTCTAAGAATTTTCTGTGTGCTTTCTTGAATCCTCCCAGTTGCTTTCTGGGAATTTTATCTCAATGGTTTCTAGGAATTTTACATGCTTCCAAGGAATCTTACATATGCTTCTGCAGGGTCCCTGCAGATGCTTCTTTTTGCTTTCCACTAATACTCCCAGTACTCTGTAGGAATTTCCCCGAGGGTTTTCTGGAAAAATTACTGATTCCTTCTAGGAATTTAACAATGCTGCTTCCTAGGAATTTCTCTTTTGTTTACAGGTCTTTTCCACTACTTTGCAGAAATTCTCCAACTACTTTCTGGAATCCCACATCTCACCCTCAATAACACTTTTTAAGAATGCTCCAGATGCTTTCCAGGAATTTCCCCATGGTTTGTTGGGTATCCTGCTAATGTGTTCTGAGAATTTGCCTTCTACCACATGAGTACACACACCAGGGTTAATTGATACTCAAATACATTTTGACAAAAAGAAGGGAAAGTGTCCCTGTGCCAGAAATACTGACAAAGAAAACCAGGAAAGACAGTATCAAGCATCTGAGTAGAAGAAATTTTCATTGACAAAAAAAGAAAGCAAAAGAACCCTTTTATTCAAAATAAGTAGCACATTTATTAAACAGGAAAAACACCAGCTCTCCCTTCTATTTCACGAGAAGATGGAAATTTGAGGTATTCAAAGTATTGCCTAGAAGAGACATTATGGGCTTTATCTGCCTAACCCAGGCAACAGAACCAAGCAACAAAGTGACAACCAGTAGTAAATAGAGATATTTATTTTTAGTTTAAAATAATACTAAATGTGTTTCCCATGCTGCTGTCCCCCACCCTCTCATCCCCCTAACAATGAGCGTGTATGTTGCAAATCCAGAGATGGCCTAGAGCAATGTCTTAAATTTATTCTATCCACCACCAGACCTAAAGACAGACCCTAAGAATTAAGAATCACCTTCAATGTCTTGTACCAACGTAAGGAATCTGACATCATGTTTTACAGGTATCTGGGAAAATAAGAGATATCTCAATACTTTATGTGCTTCATAGTATTCACTGTGGTTGTGTTTAGACAAGATGATGAAATTCATCCTGCTCTGCAAGTACTTCTCTTACCCATCTCATTTTTTCATTTTCCTTTTGACCTTGCTGTAGGAAAAAAAATCCCTTGGGAGCCCCATTTTACTCACATTGCTACCCTTAGTGTTCCAGAGATGTTTAGAACATGATGCAAAACACTTGGACTGTAAGTAAGGTACAGAGCAATAAAGGAGAAATGGTTGCTATTCTAGAGACAGAAAGGTTTGCCACGTAGTGGCAGAAGCACAATGCATAAATTCATCAGAGGTGGGGTGGAGTGTGTTTATATACTACATATAATTATTAGTAAAATTTACCTTTGAACTTTTTGCTTTTTCTTGCTTGTTTTTGGGTTTTTTTTGCAGCTGTCAGAGAAAAAGGAAAAAATAGCAAATCTAACATGGGTGAAAGTACAGCATCTCTGATATCATTTGATATAAAGTAATTTTGGCATCTGAGTTGCAGCTTTACCAGAGAAGAAAATTCTTACAAGAAATCCTTTGTCAGCTTAAAGCTGCAACATACCATTACTTTTGTTCAGTCTTTTGTGTCTTCTGATTGATTTACTGTTTATTTTGAGAAATGATAAAACTTCATCACAGATTCCAAGCAGAAGTTGCATTCATTAGATGAGAATAGTGGCAATATCTTGCAGATAGATCACTTATGATAGAGACTGATAGAAAAGACCTTGATGAAAAGTCCTAAGAACAGGTCTGATACTGGTTGTTGGAACTTGTGTTAGGCATGTGTGTGCATTGTAGCTTTTTGAACTCTGCAAAACAGAAAAATTGTGCTTTGGTGAAGTCTCAGTTCCATTCATCCTTATCCCAGCTAAGGCAGCTTCAAAGAAAAGTACAGTTCAATCCCTGAACAATGAAGAGAACAATGTGACATTTTATGGACAATACACTAGAATTTTGCAAATATATTATAGGTAATATTCCCCCTGGAAACATGGATAAATGGCATGATAGCTTTGAGTGTGTGGCAACAATAGAAAGACAAAGATCTAGTTTCAGACCTGTGCTGGTGTAGAGAGCACCATATTAAGGAAGGCAGAAAATGTTTTCAGGTCTTCCTTGTGCTAAAACCTACTCTCACTAATGCCAAGTAGACAAAGCTACTCAAACAGTAGCTTTTTATACATAAACTCTCCTTACTCATACGAATAGACAAACAAAAGATGTAGCACTAACATTTTCAGTGGAAATTGTGCTCCTCAGAGAAAATGGAAAATCTTTTATCCTCCCTTGCAACCTCTGATTATAGATGATTTTTCTTAAAACAGACTTACACGAAGTAAGAAGATTTTTGCAGCTTACAAGTTTGTTTACTTCGCAGATATTTTGGACAGAATGCCATTTCTTCAGTACCAGAAATCAAGCAGTCTAATCAGTAGCCTGAAGGTAAGAACTGAAAGCAAAGCCCACTGAAGTCAAGGAGGAAATGCAATACATGGGGTTTGGACTAAGACTACAGTGTCAAAATCCTTTGAGTTTCGTACCTCTTGGTTACAGTTCAAAGGAGCCGAATTTAATGTAGCTGTCAACCAATGGGTAAAAAGAAAATAATGAAATTCTGTTGCCTTATTCTGTAATCCCTAGACACAATTTCCTTGAAATAATGAAGCTGAAATACCACAAATATGAGGTACAGGACTTGATCTTACATGTTTTTTCCAACCTAATTGATCCTGTGATTCTTTGAAAATCATTTCACTGCTCATGCGGGTGGCAGGCTAAGTTGCCTTCCTATGAATCCTATAGAGCTACACTGTTACCTGGGTGTCTGTGCGCTGATATAATGGCAGTGAACCACAGACAGTGACAAGTCTTCTATTCTTTCACTATCCTAGGTCTCCATAGTCACAACATACCTTCCTTTCATCTCAGTAAATATAATTTAGCCCTATCAATTTACATTCTGAATCATGTTGCAAATATACTCTTCTTAGTAAATTGATTACAACTCCTAGCAGTCTTCTACCAGTTTTCTTTTTCAATCATACAGAAGTTTTAGTTCTATGCCTTTGTCTTCAGAACTTCAATCCTTATCCCATTCTGGTTCAATGTCAGGAGATTGAACTCCTCTCGGAGCTACCTGTAAGGGTGGCACTCACCACCTGCTCATTCTGTTTTCAAGTGTATTGCTGTTTCTTCTAGTCTACACCTCTGGCTAGGAAAGAGTCCTTTATAAGCAGTCACATAGTCAGCTCACGGCTTTAACCGAAACACTCCAAATTTCTCTCTTTCTACAACACTTCCAAAGGTCTTGACAACAAATAGGCTGCCAGAGACCCAGACTTCCACGACATCAACAAATGTACTTTTCTGTGCTTCCTGAACATGTTCATGTCTCTCTGATCTGCACCCTTTTTTTAACACTCTCTGGGTCAGAGATAGTTTTTGGTTTGGACTGTACATCACCTAATTTTAGTTTGACGTTCAGAGATTACAGCTATGAAATGAACAGCCACTTTATTTCAAATATCCCCTGAGAGACGGTTTTGAGCAAGTAATTTATATAACTTTAGAAAATTGACAAAATTGTAAAATAAAGTCATGTTAGCATCATAGAAATTTACTACATTGTCAGTATTTTTTTAATATGCGTGCATATTCCCATGTTGTATTTGGGACTACATTGAAAGCTTGTTTTCCAAACCAGCTAAGCCCATTCTGTGATTTATACCCTGAAGGTTAAAACTTCAGGCCTCTGTGTCATGACCATAGATTGCTTAAATAAATGTCAAAAGGATTAATATATATTGATACAAATTAAAAACCCCTTCTGTTTTTTTGGTTTGTTTTGTTTTATGGAAAACACCTTTAAATGCTTCTTAAATGGATTCATTGGACTTTCTTTAAAACTCACAGATGGTTTGCTTCGGGTTTTCATTGACAGTAAAAAAATGCAGAAGATTATATTATCTGCTGAAAATGTCTCAAGAGGTGACAAAAGTAAGACTTCCATAAGCTAATGAATAGCTGCTCACTGTTAAAAATGAGCTGCTGTAAAAGAGGAAAGAAATCAAGGCCTTTTGCCCACTGACTTTTACTGACAAGAGATCAGAGCACACAAGGCAAAATCTGCTTTAAAGTCTAAAACCAGAATAAACCTTTACTGTTTGAGAAAATAGTAGTTTCATGTCTTCAGGGTTTAGTGGGCTATTTTCTTCTTAAACCAGTTTGTTAATGAGAAATCTGTTTTCAGTGTCCCATAAGGGATATCATTAATCTGAGACATAGAGCTCAGTTCGAAGGAACGGAAATGCTGGGAGAAATGTTGCATTTTGTAAATTGCATAATGGTTCTTGAAATTTTCAAATTAGTGAGGTGTGTAAGGGGAATGAAGAAACCTAGCATCAAAATAGATGTTGTTCATAGTTCTGAAGAAACAATAGCCCACAGTTTCAGTCAGATATAATGTAAAAAGTCATAGAAGTGAGTATGTTCAAAGATCTTGCCAAATATATAAAGCTGTACAGAAAACAAACTCACAAACTCCTACAACCTTCCCCCTCAAACACACTGGCATTCAACAGCTTAAAAATTGTTTAAAAAAATAATAAACCCAAAAATCTTCAACTCAAGTGTCATTTGTTATCTTAGCCTATGGGTTTAAGATTTGGAAATGCACCAACATTATAAAAAGACTTTCAAGAGGCAAATGCTCCCAAAAATACTTGATTTCTGTGCATTAACAACATAGGAAATGCCAGTGAATGCCAAGGTTTGTCAAACTGATTGATGATTCTGTTTTGTTTCTAATCTTTGAATAGAAGGAAATATCTTGGACCCATATAAAAGCATAAGTCAAAGTACCTGCTATATCAGATACAGCCAGAGGTGGGGGTCACACCAAAAGGATCTCTCCATCAATATAGTAAACACAGAGGAAAAAACCTGAGAAGCTTACTGAAACAGATTATGTCCTTAAAAGAACAACAATAGAATAACCTGGGCTGTATATTAGGCCACATTTTATAATATATATGTCTAAATGGAAATTGAATATATAATTCAAGTAAATTATGTCAGACAGCTCTGCATAAATCAAAAAAGGGGGAAAAAAAAAAGACAAAACCAAGTCATGAAAAAACTCAACCTGAGTTGTATTATTGTTAGCATTTTCAAGTTCCCTATAAGAAAAGCCAGTATGTGTAACAAAACCTAAGTAATCCTTTATGGGTAAATTAAGCAATTCTAGTAAACTAAGGTGCTGTTTCTGCTACCACCTCTGTGTCTTCCTTTATTTCATATTTGTTATCTTAACATGCATCTCAGCTTAATAGAGCACATTCCCTAACTAGGGGGAGTGAAAGATGTAAACCATCATTAATTCTAGAACTCAGAATAATCTTGAGTACTGTTATCATTTACTGTTTCTCTGCTTTCCTTTCTTTTGTGAGGTTCATAACCCACTGCTCAGCTCAGAACTATTCTAGTTCCCTTTTCACAGCGTCCATGTCATTCAGATATCACTGGCTTATTAAATCAACCACTGTATTGGCCTCTGATTAATTTTTAAAAACATGGAAACAAAATGATCATCTACTGATCACAGTAGTCCCTGCTTTCCTCTGTGAAAGACATCAATGCTGACTTTCCAAGACTTATGGATTTTACATGCCATATTTATTTTAACAAAATCTTTTTGTTTGTTTTCAACCCTATCAAGTCTGGGGGCTAAACTAGCCCTACATGTAACAGAGTATTATAATTTATACTCAACGATCAATTTATTTTAATGCTATCTGATGACAAAATGCATGAATTGATAAATTGCTGCTCATTTAATATTCATTACTGAAAGTTCTTAATACACTTAAAAGCCTTCACTTCATCCTTACATTGCACAGAAGCTGCACACTCAAACTCTCCCCTGTCATCTATAACTGAACAGCTCAGACACATGGACTTGTTCATGCTCTGCTAAAAAAACTTGCGGATCTTCTAACCCAGTGACCTGAAAGGGAATAGTGCTAGTTATCTCCATGAACAAGTCTCACAGTTTTCATGTTCTTGAAGAATAAAGGGGGAAGGAAAAAAACTTAAAAAACCCCAACCATACCAACACTCACCAATTTGTTACAAGAAAGTCTGTGGAGATTCAGAAGTGAAAAAAAGAGTACACCAATGCCCAGGGGATAAAAAAAGGGAGGTTCAGGGTTTTTTATTTTAATACCTGAGAAAGATCTTATCCTCTTCCCCTCCTCCCAGAACATGAATGAGTTTCTTTTAAATACTGATTGCCCCCTAGTACTTCACATGGAAAAACAAAATTATAGTCAAGTTATTAGAAAGTATTACTTGTAAAAATAAAATTTAGACAACCAGCTTTGTAAAACTAAATGCCCAAATAGCATTTTAATATAGTGAATAAATTTGGTAGAAAGCAGGGAGGAGAATGCCAAGCATGGTAATGGAACATGTTATACAGGTTGGGAGGGGGTGAAGGAGGCTGAAGAAGTACCCGATGCTTCTGATGTTCCTAAAGCTATGCCAGATGTAGGAGCACTGTGCAACACTGGCAAGAGGCTGGAAGCCTTACCTGTCACTTCTAGTGCAGTCACAAGAGGGAATACTTGGTAAACAACACCCTACAACACTCATTAGGGACCATGACTGACTCTAGAAAGTGTCGGCATACTCAGTTTGCGTAAGTATTTTTACTTAGGTGACATACCAAATGCCTATTGTCTATATTTTTTGTATAGATAAAGGCATATATATATTAAAATTCTCAGTGCCATTTTAATGGCAAGAAAAATGCATCCTTGCAGACCCTGAAACCTGAATTTTTTTCTGCAATGACAAACAGCAAGGAAAGTGATCATTTTGGGAAACATTCACTGTTAGAGAGACAAAAGTCATATCTCATTATCCCAGTTCTTCTGCTCCTTTACAAGTAACACTCAGACTCCTGTGGGAGCAGAAGCTTCCATTTAGTGATGATTTCAGTTCCTACCTGGCTATATTTATTTTTTCAGGTAAATGATTTTGAGAGTTGAGGTGGTGATGGTGTTTGTTTGGTTGTTTTTTTTCCAAATGAAATTTTTTAAATTGCAGGGAAAACAGCAAAGTGGGCAGAATGTCAAAACAAGGGGGAGTGAAATGACAACCACGACAACCAACCTGTAAACACAGTGGAATCATTTATTGCCCATAATCTGTTGTAGCTTTAGCACTTCTTTGATGAGTGACTCATGTATGGTATTTCACTACTTCTATTGACTGGGGATTTATCTAAGCTACAGTCTGACAATAGAACAAGTCTGACTTTCAGCATCATAGCATCAGATTGAAAATGATACAGACACAGAACAGCAAGCACCCATCTGCTATAAACTCCTCCCGTTCTTCCGAGGGAGTTGTTTTGAGAGCTTGTGGGCATTTTCGTGCCTCCTGTGACCCACGGCGGGTGAGTCAGGCCCAGTTGTGTTAGTCAACAGCACTCATGTGGGTTAGTTGGTCTTGCTTCAGTAAAAGCACAGGCTGCATGAGCCTCCTAACAGTGTCCCAGGGCGCTCCCACAGAAAACAGATCATGTGCTCAGAGTTATCTAGGTCATACCTGTCCTATTTTAAGATCTGAAAGCACACAGAAACAGCACTGAGTCTTGGAGCCCTTTGGAGCCCACCAGAAGTACATGGTGCTGTGCCTGTTTCCTTCTCTCTAACTAAGGAATTCTGAACAGAAAGCATGGAGAAGTGTATTCCCAACACAAAGGTTTGCATTGTTGTACATGTATTCGTAGCATAGATTTTTCTAGTTCACAAAAAACTGCAATTCTCATGAATATGCAGCCATCCAAATCCTCTGGGGGAACAATATGCAAAGACACAACAAGCAAACTGGGTACTTTTCACTTCTTCCAAAACATAGTAGCTTCGTTTCCATTTTTTTTATGCTATTATATTTACTTTCTTATTTTTGTAATTTCCCTATTTCCCCCTGTATTTAGGAACAAATACACCCGTTATGACTAAGACTAAAAAGTAAGTTATGGTTAAAGAATAGGTCCTGAACAATGATAAAAGAAATAAAGTGGAGATTGAAGAAAAAACTCAAGAAAGAAACAAGCAAAGATAAAAAAAGCACAGATACAAGAAAAAGGATAAAGCAGTGCAAAGAAGAGCCAGAGGGAAGGAAAGTAAGTTGATAAAAGGCAAGTGGCAGAAAGGAAGAATGAAGGTGACAGAACAAAAATAGATGTAAGAATTAAAAACTTGTCCCCTGAGACTCAGCATTTACAAAAAAAAAAATCTTTCCAGATAATGTTCTCAGATCAGTTTCAACTTCCTTCCTTCACTATGTTTGGTGGTTTCCATAAAATCTTGTTAGCAACAACAGGAAATGTTTTTATTTTAAATTTAGACTCCAAGTCTTTTATCACTTTTGTTACTGCTCAGATGGCCATTATTCCAGGCTAGCATGACAGAGAAAGAATTAACTGATAATTTAAATTTTTTTATCTTGAATATTCAAGCAGGACTGAGGAGAGTTACGTACATAAGTTCTACTGAATGTTCTATTAATCTTGTATTGATTAAGTAGGTCCTTTCTTATTTGCACTATCTTTCTAAAGTGAGAATTTACTCAAGTCTTTGGTTTATCACCCATATTTAGACTCTTAGATTTTCTTCTTTGGTGGAAACAGTTATAAGTCCCAGACCTATCACTTCTCAATTAAATATATTTCTGTCCTATGCTCCATTTAAATAGTGATCAAATAAAGACATCACATGTGCATAAGGTTAGCTCTAAGGCCAGACAGAATGCATACTCAGATGAGAGATTCAATCAAACTATGCTGTACTTTACAAATGCATTTAACTTGAAATGCTTACTAAAGCAGACATGTGAAAAACATACATGTGCAAACATAGTGTGTATTATATACACACACCATTTTATATCTATATAATCTTCTATAAGTATATGAATGCTAAAAAAACTTGTAGACCCTTTTGTATTTGCAAAACCACCCAGTGAACAGTGAAGTCCCAGATCCCTTTACTTTAGTTTTCTTCCGCATGGTTTTGTATGATTACCAGTATTCTTGCAATCAATAAAATTAAAGTGACTTTCAATCAACTTAACAGAAATGTGCAGAGAATTATAACCATACAGGCCATTGTCTAGTTTGCTTTTCTGATTTTTTCAAAGAACAGAAATAGACTAGCTTGCTGCCACCCAGACACCTTTCTGAACTATACTGTTTCCAGTTATTTTAATTACTATTTTGGTTGTCAGAATACACATTTGAATGAATTTTATTTTTAAAGAGGTGTCATCTCATTATGTAGAATATTCTAATAAATTAATCACTTTTAAAAGATGAACATAATTAATAACCTCTTATGACAGTAACTACCCACCTATCTTCCCTTACAAATGTCACAGTAGACAACCAGGAATCATATTTCTGAAAATGGCTTTACAATGCCTAACATAGCCATTTCATTGATATTGCTCTATTTATGGGCAGAGCAATCTCTGTTATGAATTCCTAGCTGATCAAGAGGGAAAATACACAATTCCAATCAAAAGAAACAAAACACTTCGCCCATTATTGAGGAGTATTTACATTGTGCCACTCTGTTGTCATGTGTTCTCTTAGCCCCCACCCTGGAACTTACTCACTGCTCATTTGAAAACCTGCTGCTAAGAGAGACAACATGGATCTGCTTTCTGCATTCAGCTGACATTTGCAATTTCCAGCACAGAGGAAAAACAGGATTCAGTTTTGAAGCAAACAGACATTTTCAGCAATTCTAGTTTAGAAAGATTTTGTACTACTGCACCAGCCACCTCTCTTCTGACACTCAAAACATAACTACAGAAATTAACTTCTGCAGCTTATCATGGCATATATGCCCTGAAATTATTTTGACTTTCAAAGCAAGCAATCTCCCAAGACAATCTAAGTTTCAAGGCACCAGATGTACACCCCATGAGAATTCTCTGCTGTGATATTCTCTAACAGAGTAAAACTGATCTGTTCAAGTCTCTTGGGTATATATTTTTTATCAAATAAGGAAGACTATGACAGAAAATCCCAAGCCTAAGTGATACTTGTTGAAATCAAAATGGAATTACAATCTATTTGATCATGCAGTGCTGCTGGTGGAAGTGCCATCACATACGGGATTATTCTTCCCTATTTTCATATGCCAGTGATCTATCAGAAAACTTTGGCTTATATTTCATTATTTATACAAACATAAAAAAATAAATCTACACATGACATGAATAATAGTTACATTTTTTTAAAAATTCCAAGGAAAACAGAAAACACTCTTGAAAATACTGACATCTCACTGTACCCAATTTCAAACTGTTACAAAATTTAACCAAGGTAATTACTTATCATAAACAATTTCCTGTTTTTCTGTACTACACAGCATGACAGACACCACGTTAGAGCCTGACCTGAACAGAGGTCCTCGAGCTGCATCAGTATGAACACTTGGTCTAGCTAAAACTCTAAGTCATAGATGAGTTTGGCCTCCTGACACTACAGCTGCACTTGAACACACTAGGTGCGAAATGTCCAAAATGAAGAAAACTACTGCAGATGCAAAGAGTACAGCAAACTTGTAAGCACAAGGGTAATTACTGCTGGACAGGAACTGCCATCAGCTACAGTATCTAAGGCAACTGCAGGAAATTAAATTTTTTCTGGATCTGTGGTCTGAAAAGACTGAAAAAGAAGCAGTGGCTTGGATTCACTGAAATAATTTGGAGAATAAGGTTTTCAGGCCCAGTGTCTTAAGAGACAGGAATTTGCCTATTTCCTCAGCCAGACCTAGTTATGGTCAAAATTTATGAAGAGTTTAAGTTATAACTTGTGCGTTTGTTTGGGTGTTTTGTTTTATTGGGTTTTTTTTTGTTAAAGTTCATATCCTACTCACATTGCAGCTTCATTCCAAAGCAAGGACTTCAATGAAAGACCACACATTTGCAACTGAGGTGAAAAGATACGGAAAGTGGATTCTGGATAGATAAAGCCAGCAAAATAGCGTACTAAAAACAGTTTGCCATTCCTAGTCAGAAAAATAGTCACATTTTTTCAGATTCTTCACTGCATTATAAAATAGTGTTCTGCAGCTGATTTGCACTTCTTTTAATGAACAAAATTAATGCCACATATTGTACTGTTTTATACTTTCATTAACACCTATACATATTGTAAATTACAGAATTCTATCTCCCTTAATGTTCAGGATTTACTCTTAAATAGACCCACCTTTTTGAGAATGCATACATTAATCAAAACTATTCAGCCACATGAGCCATGATTATATTTCTCATTCATGGAAGTTAATTGCTATTTGAAATCTGGGCTACGCTCATTAAGCTCTGTGACTGCATGGCATGCCTCGATTTTCTTTTGCGGCAAGATCAAGACCCTATATCTAGGATTTCTTTGATGAATATTTGGCTTTTTCCTTTATAATGTAATGGCCTTTCCAGATTTTTCTAACCATGATGTCATTAGGCGTATGTTTTCCAGGCAGAACCCTCAAACACACATCAAGTCAGTAGGAATAAATCCGTTTAACATTTCAGCTGGATATGTACGAAATCCTCCCACTGAACACTCTGGCAAATACTTGTCTTTGCTAAGCATAACTGATAGTCTGGATGTCTCCAGCTCTTTTTGCATAAATAAAAGAAACAGAAAAAAAAAATCTATAAATGTCAACAAAACATGAATTTAATTGAAGAGACACTGGTAATTTCTAACTATGCAAGTGTCTGAATGCTAGTATTTAGTTATTTTATATGCTGGAGGGCTCTGCAGTCCACTGGTACCTCACTTCAGAGAGTACAAAAGGGACTGGATGAAATTTGTCATGGCAAATAAATGTGTGAAATCCAAACTCATTCAGACAATGAAACACAAGAACCAATCATAGATTTAATGATGAAAATATATATATAAAAAAGTTCTGTAGATTGTTTAGATGTGCCTGATTTTACCTTACCAGCTGTTCTTTCTTCCTTATAAAATACCTCTGGCTTAGAATTAAGGGATTTTTAATAGCATTTTAAATTAAACTTAATTCCACCTTCATATCCTCTGTACTAAAAAGAATGTTCTAAGGTTAGAAGCCATTATGAAGTTTAAATCAGTTTGAATTACTGATCACGTTTCAGACCATTTTAAATAGCTTCTATAATATACACATTAAAGTTTCTGGTTAGGGCACTATTAGATCTGTGAAACATTACTATGAGATAGGAATATTATTATTAATAAACTAATAATAGATGTTTAAATTGAAATACTGAAGAATTACGCTTTCCCCTCAGTAACAAAATCCTTCTTCATATCCTGCCTATTTATGACACATTACAATGATTCAACAGCAGAGCTGAAGTTACCTGTCCACGTAGGCAACAAAGTGTCAGGCTAAATAGCTTTCCTTGGCCACCAAGAGAAGAGGACTGGGTATCGCCCCTCTGACAAAATAACTATGTTTATGGTGTCATGTTTTGTTGACAAATGGAAGCTACTTGACAGGATTTATCCTGATAATTACATGGTGTAATCAAATGACCGTCAGTGATTATAAGAACTCTGACAAACTATTTTTTGTGAAGTCTTCTTTGCATCTTAAACATTGTCAGTTGTGTGTCTTCTGGTTCACTGCAGGCTTTGCCCTGACAGCGTGCATATGCATAGTCTGTTATCCTATTAGCACCATAAAATCAAAGTTTTAAATGCCTAGAACTGTGATGGAAAGTGCATCTCTTGTACAAAGACAGACTGGGGTCAGGCACAACAATGGTTCAGAGACAAGAGTATGCCAAGGTGAAAAAAACCCCTCATGGATGACAAACTCTCTTCATCCCCCTCCTTCACAAGTCAAAAAGAATACACCCATTTCGCAGTATTAAACCTTATTCTACCTATTTTCAGGAAACATGAGAGATTATTGGCAGGAGTTTTGTCTTAGGCTGCTGTTTTATTTTACAGCATAGATGAAGTGAGATTCTGAATTAAATAAATGTTATCTTGGTAAAATCATCAGTCTCATGGAAAAATGCCATTTGCTAGAAGAACATAAGGTACGGCCTCTTCTCAGAAAGCAACAGAAGATGATGTACCCAAGGACATAGTGACTATTCTGTCATAGTAATTTCCAAGAAGTCACGAGCTCTATATAGAGACCTATTCAAATAGAGCACATAATAGGATAATTCACCATTCTTTGCTACATACACAAATTGATTGCCAAGCAAATATGCACTTATTCATTGCATCAAGGCTATGCAAATAAGGACAGAAAAGCTAAGTTTCATGTTTCTCCAGTTTCCCCTGCCATCCCAAAGTGTGATTTTCCCACTCCTTAAGGAAACAAAGGAAAAAAAGGTGAATGGTCTATTGCCACAGGTAAACACTCTCAACTGATGAAAAGAAAAAAATTCCAAAAAGTTACTGTGATTTAAAAAAAAAAAAAAAAGGAAAAAAAAAGGTGGTAAAGTATTGTACAAAAGTTTTCATTTATTGTACACTAGTAAACTATAGTAGGGCAGGGGGGCAAAAATGAAATTAAATCAGGCCATACATTAGCAGTAATTTTCTTTTCAGCAGCTTTGAACTCTGCAATAGATTATGTAGAGAATGTGTGTACATGGCATTGTGCTGTAAACATTTGCAGAACAGGAAGCTACTTGCTCTGCAGATCTAAACTGCAGTAATTTTATATAAGAAAACTTTGAGAACAGTAACTATATTTTTTTTTCCTTGTGAAAAACAAGTAGAAAAACCCAAATAAAAGAAACAGAAACTTTCATAGAACTCACTATAAAAGAATGTCCTTCATAAATGTTTTATGTAGACATCCAGTGTCTTTCAAATAAATGACACCTTACCCTCCCTTATTCTCTTAGCAAAAGGCTGAGTTACAGTGTTACCCTCATTTAATGAAAGACACAATAAAAATAAGAAAAGTGAATTTTTTTTTGTAAAAATGATCTCTCTTGTTATTTGAAGTTGGTTGTTTCAGAACTGTTTTCCCAGTGGTACAGTAACGAAAATATCACATCGCAAGGGAACCAACATTCCCTAGTAGCAAAACAGCACTCCAGAAATCATTTTCATACTTGCAGTATTTGCAGTGAAATCTACAACACTTCAATATTTTATGTTCACTACCAAAACTTCTATTTTGACCACATGAAAAAAAATCAATCTTGAGGAATTCCATAGAGCTGAAAGCACAAGAGGTACACAGCCAGATGAAGTCAAAACTCCAGTGACTTTCTTTTTTGCAGCTAGTATAGAAATGTGACACACATAATCACAAAGTGACATTGCAAAGCAAACCATAAGCACAAATAAAAATGAATTTAAGAACGGATTCGTTTGACTGATATCCCCTCATCAGCTGTCCTTAGTTCAAGTACCATTTACAGATAGAATGTATTCCTATTATGGTTTCAATAGTACAAAATCCCTAAGCTCATACCTTAAAAACAGTTCAGGGTCTAAACAATGAATTTGCATTCAGTATGATATAGGAAACAGAATTCTAGAAATGTTGCATTCAACAACTTTCAAAAAAAAAATCTCCGCAGCATCTGCAAGTTTCCACTGTGCCCTGTTTTCTCCTTTTCTTATCCTTTTTAGTATATTTTAATGTCATACACCATTTTAAGGCACAAGAAGGGGTCATTCAAAAATACTTATTGGCTTATTAATCCAGACTGCATTGGCTTCTGCTGTATCAAATTTATATCCAATAAAATAACACAGGTAATCACATTTGATAATGCACCCCAGTGTGATTATAGAAACCAGTCTTGGAAGATCCTATATGGAGACCATAATGAGATCATCCATG
>VWZG01005426.1:749367-772614 GCA_013396735.1 Grallaria varia | reverse complement strand
GATAAAGTAGTACATAGAGTAATATGGAATGGCAAAAAGCAATGATTACTTATTTCAACATAGATTGTCCTAAATCAACCAGACTGAAAAATACATTAGAGATATTCCTGTCATGGTAACAGCAGTCGTTTTAAGTCCTCAAGAGTGGATGAAAACAGCCAAAAGAAACAAACAACTTGGACATAACTGCAAGAAAAAACATTATTGTAATTACAAAAAATTCTCCAAGAGAAAAAACCAGAATTGCTGTTTATAATTTTAATAAACTAGTTCTTTTTAAAACTGAGTATTTGTATAAAAGTGCAAATTATTAGAGTTTAAGTCTTGACTCACCTTTAATTTGGTCGCTACAGAAACCTTGAGACTCAATAGTTGGATACTATGCTATAAAAAATTAGAGAATCCACAGATGGACATGAGGCATCCAAATTCCTTGTGTACCTTTGAAAATCTTGGCTTAAAAACCTACTTACTTGCTGTATCAGAAGACTTCTAGAAGGTTAAAATCAAAATTATTTTTAGTAGGGTATTTCAAGACCAGAGTGAATAACCTGAATTAACAGAGCAACCTGGTCTGATTTGACAGTTGGCCTTGCTTGGACTGAGAATTTGGGCTGGAGACATTCTGAGAACCTTTCCAACTAGAATTATTCTGTGTTTTTGTATAAATACCTCCTGAATACATCTGCTGAAAGATGTGCAGGCTGATGAGATTTAATTAAGGCTGAGTACAATACTACACAGAGACAAACCAGACTACAGTTTAGATTGTAAAATAAGTTAAATAGCTCTCTTGAAAAAATAGAACCTGCTGCTGTTAAAAAGATGGAATTTGTGAAACAGAACCATAGGAAGGCAGAGACCTACACTGAGTATACTTTAACTACAGATCACTGTTTTATCTGAATTATTTTGACAGACAAGTATGAAGCTATTTGCCTACATTGTCAAGTTTCAGGTTTTAGAAGACACAGTAACTTTTTTTCCTGGCATATATCCATCCACGGACAAGTCTTTATGAGGACTCTACCTACAACTGTAAAATAATGCACACCTATCCTCATCAAGTCAGTGTATATAAGAAAGCAAAGAAAAATTAAAATGCATGGCTTATCTTAATAATTGACAGCAAACTTTAATTCAGCCACAGGGTCAGTACAACACACTAAACATTACAGCTTTTTGGTCTTTCATTAAACTCTTATCAGGAACAAATGCAGTATCAGCTTTTTTTTTTTTTTTTAAGATAGTTTAAGACAATCAGGACTGTCTCTTAAAAGCAAAAGAGTTCTGAAAAGCTCATTTAAGAGAAGGTATGACACCACATGGTCCTGAGTTGTGGTTTTTTGAACTGTGGACATCGAGCAAAACCAGGGCACAAGAGTAAATGGAGATATGATATCAAATATCTTATCAGATTTCTCAGTAGAAATTGAAAGGTGGACAGCAAGAGTATTATTAACAGAAACTAAGTACAAGTAATAATTTTCTTAAGAAACTGAGAAAATATTCCAAGCTCATTCATCATTTAGTTTCCAGAAGTTGTGCAGCAGCCCCTGATTTTCAGTTTAAAAAATTCCTGCTAGTTCACACAAAGTTCATGTTGTGCCTTTTGCAGGTAACCAGAGCTCCAGCCTATCTTACACTGTTTCCACTGCCTCTGGTACTAAGAGTGCTATGTTGCAATGGCAAAAGTAAAAGCCAAGTAAGATCCTCGTCGTTATTACCACCATGGTACTTGTCCTCACAAATAAAAGATGTGGAGTGGTAACTCAAGCTTTATTTCCATTTCTTAACTACATTCAACCTCCAGTAGCCACAGTCACACCAATTCCCCTTTTACCTTATGTCCTTTTTCTCTGTAAGCACCAATTAATTTTATATGTAATGGCAGATCTTTTTCTAACATGTGCCAAGACCTTAGTACAGGCAATTGGACAGATCTTCAGTATAACTTCACTGAGTGTTGATGATTTACAACAGATGAGATTCTGTCTTCAAAAAGTATACTTCTAATTAACTTATAAAGAGTTGGCTGCTTGCAGTATTTAATATAATTCTTGAATGTTCCTAGGCACGCCTCTGAATTTCAATGAAACTTGTATGAATAGATAGATATTGACATTCTCATGAATACCAAATGAGTTCATTAGCACTTGCCCTGGAACAGTGAATACCTTCGGAATTTATAATTGAGTGGCCTTCAAATGAAACTGCTGGCCACATAACTTAGACTCCAATTATTTTTCATCAAATCTCAAACTTTTCCATCTTTTCCATTTTTTATGTGTGAAATAGCAAATAGTAGAGGAAAAAGAATTAATGGAGAGAGAAGAGGGGCAAGAATGTCATCCACCACAGACCTGCTTACTGCACAGACGTTTGGACCTAATTGAATACAGTACCTGGGGATGTGTTTCAAGTTTGTGAAGGCTCTATCAAAAAAGATGAATCTTTTGCACTTTGCCAAACAAAGACATTTGCTTAATACTTAAGACAGAACTGGAATGCCTTTTGGCAAAAGACAAAGCTTAGAAGTACCCTTCAGTCTTCAAAAGGTGTTTTACTCAAGCAACAGTGACTTTGTAGGCTCTGGCAATACACCTTAAGCTCTTGCCTGTTTAGTGCACCCCCTCTCACACCATCCTTTAATCATGGTTTGGCAGCTGGTTTACAACAGTTTCCCACACAGTTTCCCCTCAGTTTAAAATGGGTCATAGCCAGGTTATCTTCAGTTCCGTCATTAACATTTACATGGCTTGCAAAATGGCAATGAGGAAAAATGAAAGGTAACATGGAGGCCGAAGGGGAAACACAGACCAGCAGCAACAAAGAGTTGTTCTTCCCAACTAAACACTAATGTAACTGAAAGCATGCATTTGCAACTGGAAGAGACTGAAGGGAGTTGGGAGTGAAGGACAAAGTCAGGACGCTGCTGTAGTTAAAGGTAATTGACCTTGAATGTGAATTTTAGCCACGAAAGCAGGAGAGTACAGAGGACTGCAGATACAGGAGAACAATATTCTTTATTTTTCTCAGATGAATGAAACCTTATTTAAAAGGGGAAAGTAGGTAGTATGTAAGAGTACGAAAGGATCAGATAAAGCCTCTGTATCCACTTTTTTGATGACAAAGAAAAATCCTGGAGTGAAAATTCTTAGCTATGCCGTTAACTGAGTCCTTATATGGAAAATACGGAGAATCCAGTAAAGGACAACTCTTTTGGGGAGGCCTCAAAACCTATGTCCTGGGAGGCAATCTGCTCCTTGGACAAGGAATAAAGAGATTGAAATCAACACTTCTCCACTACTTTAGATGAATTCTGGTTTTAAAAATTCCGTGGCATGAAGCAGTAACATAAGGATGGGAAAAATATCAGAGATTAACTGGAATTCTGTAACAGGAAAGAATGTTCAAATACATTTTGCACATGATACCATTTACAGACTATACTAAGCTCAAAACAAAACTTATATGAGTAGGAAAATGAGTTCAGCTCTTTCATCCTGATCTTTTTCTTTTTGCAATAGGACCTATGAATGTCACTAACAAGTACATAATCAAAAATAATCCTGAAATACTCCAAATGATCCCTTCAGTTTTCTGAAGGAAACAAACATTTGGATATGAAAGAAAAGGTATTACTGGTTAAAGTGGAAAGTATGACTTCTGATTTATGTCATGTGATCACTTCAAAAACAAATGCAATCACCCTCACATTCTGCCTTCTTAATTCTAACTTTCTATTGCCCTTCTTGATTTTACGTAAGGGGATTTATACGGACATTTATATAAGTTGCAAAAATGTGGGGGAAAGATCCAAATCTACAGGATTGTAAGAGTGAACACGTATATTTTTTCTCCCTCCTTTCATCACAATTGAATTTGTATAGATGACTAAGTAATTTCAATAGAACAACTTTTACTTTCTCTCAGCAGAGGCTTTTTTAAGATTTGCAAGAATCAAAAGGGGTTGCTTTTCTATGCCAAGGCCAAGAGATACCCTATTAAGTCATAGGAAGCAGAACACAGTTTACAACTGAAAGCTGGGTTTTCAAACAGAAAAATCCTTTTGTACAACGCAGGTAGCTTAACAATTCCTAAATGCACAGAGCCGTCATGGGAAAGGAAGTTCCTGGCTGCAGCCTCTCACTGTAAGGCGGAACACAGATAAGAGTATGTTGTGAGTCCTTTCATCTTGGTTTAGCATTGACTAAATGTTTAATGCTAATGTGAGAAATCAAGGTTATTCAGGAAAGGGCTAATTTTCCCCAAGATCAGCACCTGGGAATAGAAAACCATAGAACTATCTTGTACATTCAGTCAATTCCAGTGTTGAAAAACATTCTCATAGAGGGCAAAATCTGTTCTACGTATTGGTGCCGTATAAACAGACACTCATCTGAATTCAGAGAGCCATTTGCTTAGAACAGCTGGTGGTTGAGGGTGGAAGTATTTGAAAAAAGGATAATATTTCCACGCTGCAAGACAAACCACTTTTAAGAGAATGGTTCAAACAGGAAAGCAGGCTGGATGCTAGAGCTGATTTGCGTATGATTCATACACTTCAAACATTCCTGCACAAACAGACATAGCTATTAAAGAATATCTGCATAATGTTTCCATTCATAAGAGAGTTTTTATTTGCTTTCATTTTTTTCCTTTGAGGGAGAAAATTTTTCAGTTAAGAATGATTCTATTCTTTCATGTGCAATACCATCCAACTAATTTTCTCTAGTTGAATCCTCAACATGAAATCTAACTCAGCAGCATCACTGAAGTAGTCCGATTTTAAATGTTTCTTACTTGCATAGAATTTTATAAAATTAAAGGGACTCTTTCTGGTTAAACTGGAGTTCTTGGAGCCCTGGCACTCATTTTAGTTTTGTGTTTTTAATACTCCTGATGCTAGTGAAATAGAGGCCTCATGACAGAAGATGAATTCCTATGAACAGTGTAACAGTATGAGACAAGGAACCCAAGCCACACCAATTTTCTAGTAAAAATAAGGCAAAGAATTAGAACTGAACTTGGTTTTTTTTCCTTCATTTTTAAAAATAAATTAGAGGAAATGGTTCTGTTAGGCTTCACTATGTCAAGGCTTTGTGAATTGCCATGTTTCTAGCAGTAGTTTTATTCCATTTAATTATGGACCTCAGTGCTTCTGGTTTATGGCAAGAAACACAGATTACTATATGTTGGGAGCAATGAACAAGCATCTTCCACTGCTGCAGGCTGCCACTTTGTCATCTCTCCTTCAACACAACTGCTTATCTCTGAGACCACCAGGAAAAAAAGTTGCAACACAGACAGGAATGCTCTGTCATGTTGCACAGGAGTTTTTCCTGTTCATTTGGTCCACATCTGTGTCACTCGACCACTGTGCTTGATTCAGCTCAGAGCTGAACTTCATACTTTTGCTACCTTCTGTGAAAGGCACTTAATTTTTTCATCATCTTTCCTAATGAATAATGGCTATTTATTATCTTGAGAAGTTCTTATTTGCATTCAAACTTGCAGGTTAAGCTCATCAATAATACTAATTCACACTTATGCAGCACATTTCATCTGAAGAACATAAAGCACTTCATAACTGCCAAATGATTAAGTTTTACACCATCTCCCAAAGGTAAAAAGTATTTCATTCATGGAGGGCCTGGTCTCTATTGTTACCAAGTCTGCATGCTGGACTTTGTGAGAACTGGCATGAAGCTTAACAGCAAACTGTACACATGTATTCATATAAAGATTAATCTGCTGTGTTCAGCACCACACTGGAGAAAGATTTCAGACTGTAAAGGTATCTCGGTGCTAAATGCAACTGGTCAGTTTGCCCTGACAGCAATACTGCATTTAACCCAGCAGTTCTCACCCATATTCAGACTCAGGACAATTGTTAAAACAGTCCAGGACTAACAGAAGGGTAAAATGAAGCAGATGCTTCAGTCTTAAAACCTATTCAGTCTAAGTGGCTACTAGTAGACTGTATAGATCTGGTGTCTTGCTCTGTAATGATTTTTAAGGTTTCATGACTTAGTGAGAAAACTGAATTGGATTTAATTTTCATGTGTATTCAACATGACCAACCTCTCCTTTCTGTTTTCAAGGCTGTTAGCATCATGTGCATCCAAACATTGAGACATACAAAACCTGCATCTACAGTTTCTTTTCCTTGGAAACTGAAAGGGCCAATATTCATATACCTTGGCTAGGATTACTTCTAAATCATCAAATCCAGCTTTTTTTTCAATGCCATCTGAATATCAGAGTTTTGGAGTGCCACGTTTTGCTTGAAATATGTCATTTCACACTAGGAGAGGGTCGCTTCTCATAGTTATGTGTAAAAGAAGTCTCTTTTCCATGGTAATTTATGAAAGAGATTAATCTTATGGTAACTTTGCTGTGTAATCACTTTATAGTGTTTTCCCACACTACTGTGGTAATGAAACACAAGACGCACAACAATAGCAGAGCAGGTTTTACACCATTACTGTCCATACAAGAATATTATTGGTTGCCATGATAAGCAGTTCCAGTAATATCAGGTTTTTCAGACATGATACACAGATTTTACTAGCTTGTTTAGATCACTGATCAGGTTTACTTACAAAGGGCAATTACCTCTCTCAAGGGGACTTTCCCAGCTCACCATCCCCTTGGAAAATAATATCAGCAATCCTTTTTCCACTGGTGAAGCTCAAATGTAATTCTAATATAATAGCTGTAAATAGGAGTAGGGTATAAAAGGAGTGGGATGTTGATGGGACTGTACCCTGAGAATAATATACCCAACGTATATCCTAGAATTATATTCAAGTTATTAAAAAAAAAGTCACAGAAGAGGAAACATGCTGATTGCATTGTCATACTTAAAGAACATTAAAAAAATTAAGCTTCTATGGTACCTAACAGTGCACCTAGAGTATGTAGGTACCTATTCCTAATACTTTGGTCACTCTGTAATTTTGCCAATTGCATTCTGAGTATGAGCACTACTTAAGAAAAGTCCTAAAAAAATCATTTGGTCTAAAAGAAATAAACAATCCTAAATGCATATAAGACATTAAAAGTAACTGCAGTAGTATAAAGATAAGGCATTAAGTAGGCAAAATAGACCTGTGATTACAGAATAAGCTTGGTATGGTTGTGACAGGATCTGTGTAAGGAAGCAGTGTCTGGCAGTTTAGTGACCACTCACTGTGACATCTACACTCCTGCAGTCTTAGCAAGACAGACACAAAGATGCCACAACAGTAGCCCAAGAGGAATGGGTGAAAGATCACAGTCATAAAGCCTTGGCTTTCTGCAGTGGGCACACACTCATAGGCTACTACTCAGTACTGGAATTGTTGCTATGTGAAGCAACCAGAATCTTGGAAGATAACTGAGTAGCTGACTGAAACGAGGATATCAGTATAATTAAACCTAAAGGGACATTTGTTTTGTTATGTCTTCAGAGTATGCCCTCAGAGAATACTGTGTTGTACATTTGCAGTAGAAAACTTGGAACAGGAGAAAGGAAACCATTTTTCTTTTTATTTGCTGAATATCTTGTATTTCATGCAGTCTCAGTTAAAAATTCATAAATCCTTAGCACTCAAAATTCTCAAGGAGTCCTACTTTAAACACACTTTATATTCAGTTTGCCTTATTTTTAGAAATAACCAGTAAAATTCCATTCTACAACCTATCCTGTGCTAAAGGGTTTGGCAAACAAACAGCTTCCTGAATCCCGGGTTACCATTATTTACGATTCAAAACAAAAAATATCTGCCAAAATTAGCCAGCTGTTAATTATATTTCAACAAATGGGACTCCAGAGTGTGTGGAGAAAGAAAGGGTAAGCGTGAAGAAAATTACTTGCATTCTTAATGATTAATGCAATGTGACAGACATGCATTGAAAGAAAAAAAAATCCAGAACAACAGAGAAGCAAAAGATTGGCCTATACATGAGGTTTGTTCAGAGTCCAAACTTAAGTGTACACAACTGCTGCATTTCACAGCATCTTGTGATTGCACTGAAAAGTGAAGCTGATAGTCAATGAACAGCCAGGAGATAATAATTGTTACAGTTTGTAAGAAAATCTCAATTCACATGAGAAAGAATTTTAGGGAATAACCATTAATTTTCATGGACTTTTTTTAAGTATGAGAGTTAAACTCTTTTTTTGCACACAGAATCAGTCTCAAGGAGAAAAGACAATGCAGAAAGGACCGTGCCTCGCCAACACCGCCTATGGAGACTTTCTGCTGTGCCTTTTGCAACCGGACTTGCCTATCTCGCATCGGCCTCTTTAGCCATCAGTGCGCTTGCAGCAAGTGTGGGTAGAGCCCTTCCCAAGCCTTCATTTGTGAAGCCTGGCCATGATGATGATGATGACTTTGATAGTTTTAAAATGAAACCTTTAGACTTTGCTGTTTGAAACAGGAGGCTTCATTTACAAACTGACCCAAATTACCAAAAGCAACCAAACAGAAACCAACCAAAAAAACCAAACAGAAAACCAAAACTAAACCAACAAAAAAGGAATATATGACCCAGAAACATTTTTTTCCCAGAAAAGCTGATCTTAATGGACAGATTTTTTTTCAGATAGGGTGGGAGAAAAAAAATAAGAAAACAACCACACAACCATGCTGTTCTAGTTCATTCAAGTTTTTCCTTAATTCTCCTGTTCAGCCATTGAGCTAAGGAATCCATTATTCATCCAAATCTAATAATTATTCAATCTGAATTCAACAGCTAAATTATTCTTTATTGCTATGAATATTAGTATAGAACTGTTTCAGTTTTACCTATAGAGCACTGAATTAGTGTTTTATTCCTCTTTCATCTGTAATAGCATTTTGTTCATATGATTCTGTAATTCAGTGGCTTTGAGTTGTCTGATCAAGTGCTCCTTGAGAGCGTAAAGACAATAAAGTTTTAGAAATTTTAATAAATAGACTTTGAATGTAGTTATACCTTGTAACTGAAATAAAGCTAATATTGCTCATTCTATAGATTTTAAAAGTCATGTAAATATAGTCTTCCTGATCGTTGTTAGTTTCTTTTTATTTTTTCCCCACACATTCCTGATGAGGGGCAAAAAACACTCAAAAAAAAAAAATCTCCCATAGTCCACTATTATAAAACAGGTATTTTTGCCATGCTTTTTGTTATCCAAATATCAGTAATTAAAAATCCTCTGTTTGATGCAACTTACAGGCTAAGAATCAAGGATAACTTCTCTACGTAGCTGTTTTACACATATGCAGATCATACTGATGCAACACATCCAAAACCTGTTAGTGGTCAGCTGACTATAATATTTTATGTGCTTATTTACTCTAGTAATTGTTAACAATTTTTCACATGAAAAATCAGGGCTATCACTGTTGTTAGCAGTTAAAACACTGGAAAATATAGTACAAGCATTCCTACCAAGACGCATGAGCCTTTTCAAAATTCCAAGTTGCATCCAGTAGCCATTACAGCTCTAGGTCTGCCCTGCTCAGGGATTTGCTTTGTCCTACACAAGGGGTGGTTTTAGAGCCACGCAGGGTGCAAAAATGGAAGAAAGCTCCTGAAGCAGCCTGCTAACCCCATGCATCAGGACACCTGTTCCCAAACACTGGAAATCACACACATCCATGGCAGCATTCCCTTCATACCGCCTCACTGCTCGTCCACATGTTTTGTTAAAGGGAACCACCACTGGGAATAAGAAGCAAACAATGTATGAGACAGATGGTATCAACCAGTATTTCCTACAGACGGGTTCTATACAGTCTCTGACTTGGGCTGATTGGCTCCTTTCACACCTCCCCCAGTTCATCCAAACCCTCTTTAGTGCTTTCTATTTATATCTCTATAATCTTAGTTAATTGCTTTGAATTTAATGCCTTCTTTTGCATTTAGTAACAGCACTGGCTCCTTTCCCTAACACAGCACAAGGTACAGAAGATTCCATTTTTTTCTGTAACCAGTCCCAATCAACAATAATATGACTAAAAAAATGAAACAATGAAGAGATGTATCCAAATCATTAAACATATCAATACAAGTATGCATAAGGCACTGGAAATCCATAGCATATCACAAAATTATTTCAGATCTCCAGTGCTGTAAGATATTATGGATACAGAGTGCTCATAGTACAGTTAGAACCTGCATCTCATGAGTGTGCCGTCCCGTCTCCTTCCCTTTTTAATTCTTGAAGAGCCAAAAAATAACACCTTACCCAGCAGTTTACTAACTGCTGCCAAGGCTATGTAGTTCTTTAGCCTGTTGCAGCACATGTATCATCATCTTTAAACAGTGCCAGTTAGTGTTAGTGATTCACTTGAGTGCTAAAACACACGACCTCATTTTATGACTTTCATTCTACATAGCACAAAATTAGAACTACTTAGATTGGTGTTCTCTCATAATTTTGTCTCAATCCTTTTTGAGACTCTCATTAGTCCCCTTATTACCAGAATTCATTTTCCTATTCCAGAATCAAATTCTGCATTTCCTATGCATACATATAAAACATATTTACACACACTTTTTTATTTTTCTAGATATACACACATGCACACATTGCCTTTTGTAATGCTATTGACACTTTGTTCTCAAGAGAAGGGCTAAATGAGGTAAATTTGATGTGAATTTCTATACAGAGGTGCAAGACAGATCAGTCTTCTTGGAACCTATTGAAAGTCACAGAATCAAGATTAGAAGATGCACTGGTGAGCTCAGCACCAAACTAATGTGGCCACATGATTTCGAGGTAAATCAAGACGCTGACTGCCATACTAGACCAACTTACATCCACTCCACCCTTCAATTATTCGTTCCTATATATTCAGAATTCATTACTATTTCTGAGCATACTTGGTATTTGCAGAACAATTTATGTAATAATAGAGATTACAAATTCCTGGTCTATCATTTTCTAATGGGTTAAGGTAAGTATCTGATAGTCAAAGTTTGAGCTATGCCGTCTAGCTTTAATTGTGTTCCAGGACAATACTGCAGATTGTTAATTCCTCTCATTTTTCCCTATCAATTAACATTTATTGTGGTGCTTCCCTGAGCCAATCTTGAACAGTTGGTGGTTTATGGCTAGAAAGTTTCTCCTGTTGTATTTCTTACACATGCCAATGGTTGGAAATTTTAAAAGAATATTTGAGAAGTTAATTTACAGCCAAATAGGCGGCTATGAATCCTCCTCAATAGTATCATAATACAAAATATCACTCAGCATCCATTTAAAAGAGGTGGATGCAAAGGTTTTTAGAATTTTGTGTAAATCCCAAAATTTCCTTTAGAACTGCGTATCTTTCCATATTCACTGCATACAGCACACATGAGCTAGGCAGCACCTCATTTTTCCAGAATTAAAAAAGGCATCATTTTTGGGCTGACACTGCATTTATCAAGACTATTTCATCCACAGGGGAATTTATACCATATTACATAAAACTTTGTGCTGAAAAATTTGTACCTACTGCCCTTTCAGAATTCTCACACAGTTCAGCGACATGTGGGAGATATGTTCAATGACTGCCTCTTTGTCTGCATTAATAACATACCACAATTATTTCAGGTTTTTTAAGAGAAAGTAAGTTCCTCAAGTCATCCCATTGCTCTGAGATCCAAAGAGTTAAGAAAAACAGCCCATAATTCTGAGTTTCATAATAAAAGAATTGTCAACCCAAGTAATCTTGGGAAGAGAAAAGTTAATGAAAGGTCCATAGGGAAATGAGATGCCAAGCATGTAATAGAGAAAACAAGGGCAAAAACATCATCAGGGAAAGAATCTTGCGTAACTTACAGCAGTCTGACCTTAACAGCATTATTCGAAGAGACCCTAAAGCTTATCGGTTTTACACCTCCATCCATAACAGCACTTAAACATATACAGGCCTTTTAGCACAGTCAAGTAACCCCACTGAAATGTTGTCTCTCTGACTTCTGGTTGGCAGCTCTGTTAACTTCTAAAGATGCATTTTTAGATTAGATAATTTTAGATTAACATTGCTAGCATTGTTATGTACTAAAGGCTGGCTCACTTTGTTTCATTAAAACTTACAAAACTCCACAAGTGTACTTTTTCTTTTTAAATGGTAAGGAAATGAAGAGTCTGCCCAAACAGACATGTCTGGAAGGGTTAGATCCCACTTTATACTCAGGGAGTGTAAAACTGTGTGGTAGTCTTGGGCAATGGCACTACATGAATAGAGTACCAGCACTGATAATCATGCAGTGAAAACACATCAGCCCCTGCAGCCGAGTATTCCATGTTTTGCCCTTCCTGCCCATGTCACACACAGGTCTGATTCCATGTCCTTACTACCCCTATTCCTAATACAGGAGAATAAGTGTCTTACCATACATTTCTCACTTCATTATTTAATATAAATTCTACATCATGGTTTTCTTGCTGTCTAATGCATTACTTAATGTGTTTCTACAGGATATTAACCAGCTGCATTCAGTACACATAGTGAATTCACTGGAACAGCTTATTACCATATTAATTTTTATTTTGTCCTTACTGTAGTCCCAAACCAGTAGTTTTGTTTGGCATGCCTAACATGACTTTGGAGCATACTTTTATTTTCACATAGTCTCCTATCACTGACCTGTTCCCCATGCTTTACTTCTGCCATGCTGGCTCAATGTAATTCTAACATAGCATCAAAAGGGCAGGAGGAAAAGTGGGACACAGCCTCAACTAGGACACAAGTAAATTTTTTAATCATTCTATTATTAAGACCTGGTTAAAACAGGTACAAGAGCCATCCACTGAGGGGAACCCTGATCCTGAGGGAAATTGCATCTTTTGAAACACCCATATAGTCCTCATATTTATCATCCACAGGGGAGTTTCCTGATTACATAGAAAAGATGGAGGCTGCTTGAGTTAATTCTGATCTGTCTCCAGAGCAGTCAAGGTGACGTGGGCCATTTAATTTTGTGTTTATCTTTCCTCATCATTAGCATGGTACCAGTCTTGCTGCAGTTAAGATCTGCTTTACTAGAAAGTTGCCTTGTGGCAGTCTGCAAGAAACAATCCCCTACCAAACCCACAGGCTATCTGTGAGATTTCTTGCTTTGGCTGGAACCTCTCTGTCCATTAATGTATAATTCTTATTCTCATATGGATCTGTTCTTTTCACACAGTATTTACTTTCATTGCATAAGTCACCAGAAATGTCAGGCTCATTCACAACCCTCCATTATATTTGCCTTATGTAGTCTCATCTTTGCATCAAGGTCTCCAAATCAGAATCTACATGTTGTTACTTACGTAAGTCTAAGAAAATATTATTGTATTTTCCACAGACTTTTGACTTGATTCTTGTCCAATGTCTTCCTTTAATTTTTTTATGCCACTCTCATTGGTCACAAAGGATTCCTTTTGATCTCATTCTTCTAAATCTGTCAGGGTTTCTTCTCCTCTGTAGCAGTATAGAACCAGGTTTTGAGAATTCAGTAATTTCTCTGCTACTTTAATGAATTCTTAGTTGCTGTAGGGTGATTTTTTTTTTTTCTGCAGTGCATGCCATGGTTAATTGCTGTAATTGTTCTCTTTCTTGTATTATTTATGCCCTCATGTTACAGTGCTGTAATTCTAGTAATACTTAAATTAGATCACTATGGGTCACTGGTACACCTGCTAAACAGAAAGCTTTAGATCAAAGATCAGAAACTCAATGGTGACTGTTAGATCTTTCTGTCCATCATGAAATTTCAAATAGAATTTATCATATTCCTAGTAGGCAATTTCCAACACTAACATTGCTCTTTTTCCTTTTTTACTCTTTTAAGAATCAGAAGTATCCATTTTCCCCACTCTAACACTGCTTATTGTTTTCTTTATAGCCTCCTCTGGCTGGTCATTTCTAATTCATATCCTCCAGTGAAAGCTGCAAATGTTCTCTCCATTTGCTGTAATTAAGCTTTCATTAACCCATACACATTTACACCAAATATGTTTCGGACTCTTCCCATGAAGATATAAATGGCTTTCTTAGTTTGCTGTAATACCCATTAGGTAGTGACAACAAAGTTGCAGTAACACACTTTATAATACTTCATCTGTATTTCAGGCACGACTTCAGAACTTCTACACTCAGTAACTATTCCAAAGAGTATTGTTGCCTGGGAAGACCAGTCCCCCCCCAACACCTGCATAGTGGGAGCAGTATTTTAATGCTTTTTGATTTTTCTGTCCCTAAGAGAAAGGGATAAAGTAAAAAAAGGATGGGATCAGGGGGAGAGAGAGACAGAAATATAAATGTATAAACAGTATGACTGGGTTTTATAAATTGTTAGAGGAGGGGAGAAGTATTGGGGAGGAGAAGGGAACAAAAAAATCAATTGTGGAAAGAAACTTAAAAAAACCTCCAAAATGAAATGTTTGTGCTAAGAAAAAACAAACAAACAAACACCCACAACCCCAAACCAAAACAACCCCCCAAGAAACCCCCACCAAAAACCAACCAATGAACTAACCACAAAACCAAACACCAAAACCATTAAACATAAAAATATGATGATTCTGTGAAAACTAAGGAGAGGAAATTTATCTATAATAGCTCAGGTTTTGAATTTATCATATAAAGTAATAGATGAGGTGCAACTTCCTCTTTGTACTTTATCCAAGACCAGGTACAAAACATGAGTTGCAGAAACTGCCATCCAGGTCAGCTTGGACAAGGGTTTTAATCATCCCAGTTCTGCAGATAATAATGATAAGTCTGCCTTGCAATGGTTACTCCCTGAAAAGTGAAGGACCTGAACTTGCTGTTTTAGTCAAAGGATGAACTCAATCATATTAATATTGATGACCCTTGCTTAAAGCATTTTTGCAGACCAAGAATATGCCACAAGGCTCTAATCTCTTCTTGTTTCTCTCTTCTCTATTTATGTACATGCTGTCCCTTGAATCCATTCATAGTAACTCTTATATAGGTTTCTCCAGCTTCACAGATACCAATGACAGCAAGACATTGTGGGTTTGCTTTCACATTAGATAGTTCTACTTTATTTATAGGGCTGGTAAAAGGACACAGAAGTTCCATGAAAATTAAGCAGCCCAAACAAATCCAGGCATGCATGTGCCTTTTTACCGGAAAAGGTACAGAAGGAAACACTCACCCAGAAAAAATGAAGATTCTCACTGCCTGTAATTATCATTGCCTAAAAACAGCGCCTCATTCCGTTATGCAAGGATTCAAAAACATGCTCCCATTCCAACATTGCCTCCCACTATATCATTGCAAATGCATTTTAAAACAGCTTGTTGTCATCTTACAGAAATAACAAGGATTAAATCTTGCTCGGCTTCAGAGGATTTAGGAAATGTTTTCTTAGAGCCAGATTGAGATTCTTTTTGTTGCATCCAGATTGGATTACAGTAATTCTTTGTTTGCAGATTTGCCAGCACCATTTTTATAGATCTCGCAGGAACAAAATGCAACAAGAAATCAATCTCCTCTTGGGGAATAGGGTGTCTGGTATGGCTGCAATGTATGAGCATTTTGTCCTGCAGGATTTGAAAATTGCTTTTGATACTCTTCATTCAAGATTCCTTTGTGTCCATGACTAATATACTAGAATGAACATCCTTATAGATATAATTCTTATTATTTCCTCGACCAAATAAGTACCAGACATTGGGAAAGCACAAAATGCCAGAGAAAAAGCAGTTTAATTTCTTCTAATGCTAGAGAATTTCCTTCTTAAATTTCCCAAGCTCAGCCAATCTCTATGTATTTCAGAAGTATAACATCATAATACTCCAAATAAAATCCAGTGCAACTTGTTGGAAATTGCTAAAAATTAATAAAGTATTAAAAAGTATTTAAGTAGGATAGTAATGCATTAGAAATCATAGAGGGGGAAAAAAACCCCTAATTTACTAGATTTGCTGGCAATTCCCCAACTTCAGACCTGCAAAATTTGATTTCACAACTAATTTGAATTGCATAGCCTGGAATTGGAGTAAATTTCTACCTTAAAGTCTATTGCTTGGGACAATATTAAGTATTTTATATCTTAGATGTTGGTTCTTTCTCTGAAATATTGTTTGAAATATCTGTAGGAAGTTTGTATCTCATTCCCATCCTGATCTACTTGTATTTTACACGTGCTTTTCACTTAACAGTATTGGAGGAGATGCACAGGAAAGCAGGATGTGGTGCCCTGAATCTTATACCTTATTGATGCCACAGCTACGTGGAATCCACTAAGACACACTGAAAGCAGAGTTTTCAAAAGATTATGGAAAGTCTCGTGAATGTAACAGGACTTGCATCAAAAGCATTATTTTTGTTACATTTCACTAAGACTGAATTATTTAATACATTCTGAAGATACTACTCTTGCATATGCTTAACTCTTCCATTGGCACTTGGCCATTTCCATAAATTATACCCTTCAGAGAGAACCCAGGCTATTGCAGGGATTGTTTACATTGTTTGTACATAGACTGAGGTTGTGTTTAAGTTTCTGGTTTGCTTTGTTGTGTTTTGGGGTTTTTTTAATTAAATGATTACTGAATTATTAATTTAACATATTAAAGAATTATAAATGTAAAGATCCTTTAAAATTATTTACATGGAAGAATAAATGCATTATAAGAAAAGTAATTTAAATTGGGATGTTCTATTAATTGACAATCTTTGCCTTTAATGTGTAATTACGTGCAAGACTGATGGAAACTTACAGACTTGCTGCACAAATTGATAAGTACCTTGGAAAAGTGAAGTATTTTTAGAGAAAATGTTTACACAGTGATAAGCAGAAGTCCATAAACATTGCAATTAACTAGAAAGATAAATGGCAAAACTCTGACTGTAGCCGCACTCAAACCTTTTTTTTTAATTAATAACATTATTTTGTTTTGCTTTTAAATACTCTTAGCAACAGTGTGAAGTACCACAGAAATATTCTAATGCATCTTCAGAGCCAAAAGAACAATTTTTAAGATCCCGCAGTAACAGAACAATCCAAGGACCCATGCATTTAATGATTGCAAAACAGCCTTTCCCTCTAATTGTAATTAAACAGAACATTCTGTAAATTACATATACAATAGAATTATTGCTTAGTGTTGTTGTCATTTGATGTATTCCTATTTATTCAACAGCGCCAAAACTTGAGCTTACCATGTTCCCCTCCCCCAAAAAAAGAATATAAACTGGGACTCTGCCAGACTTAATTTTAGCCATGACAGAATGACTAGCAGTGGAAAAGGAAGCCTTGTTTTTGGGAACCAGTCACAGTCTTCCACTCCAGAGTGATCATGATACTCTTTTGGGAGAACACATGCACGCTATAGCATTAAAGAGCAGATTTCTTACAGGTACAGTTGGAAAAAACATAGGGAATTATAAGAGTGATAGAAAAAAAATATTCTCCTCAGGAGTTTGTATGTAATTATTTTTTCAACAGATTGATTTCTCTAAACTTGCCTTTTGCCTCTGATTCAGGCTGTTCAAATCTTACTATTTATTTCTCTAATCAAACCATTCCTCCTAAATCCATCAGTTCATATATTTACAGCTTAAAATGAGAATCCTGTTTTTCTTAAACAGTTTCATCTGATCTCCTCTTCCGCCCTGAGAGGTACCACTCACATAATCCTGCCCCCTCTGTAACCCAGGCAGGGCCTTGTTCTAGCTACACTCCCCCACCAAATCCTTACTGAAAATCTATATGGTAGAATCTAGCAAGGGATTGAATGGCAGGAATAACAACAGAAGGTCCTGAATGCTGACAACACCGAACAAGGGTGCACCTGCCTGCCAAGAGAGTACTTGTGCCCAGAGCAGGGTGTCACTGTCAGGAGCACAACCCCCTGCCTTGCTAACTGGTGCTTTCCCTGGGTCTTCTACCAGTTTCCCTCCCCCGTTGAGCCTTGGTTTGCTTCTGTCTTTTAAAACAAGCGAAATACTCAGGTCAGCAATGCTATCCTCACCTACCTGGCTGAAGCACTATTTAAATATTCTGTGTCACGCAAATGGTCTTTGTTACAGGGAAACCCATTTTTTCACTATATATGACAGCTAATTCATCTTATTTGTTGAGTTAAAAGATTTTAAAAGAAGTTGCCTTTCTCTGCTTCTGTTGGCTATGAGGTTTTGCTTGGAAGAAGAAAAGAATCCCCTCAACAAGTTACATATTTAATGAGAGAACACTTAGTTCTGCAACCTCTCAACACATTATGTGGGCTGCATCTGAGTAGCAAAAGCCTTCACAAAGCCTTCACTGTTTAAAATGCAACCAGAATCCCTGTTGCATCATATTTACTCCTCTTTATGAGTGAAAAGAGAGCTCATGAATAGATGCACTGCAAAATATTATTCAAATGTCTTGCTATACATGACAAATCAACACTTAATTAAACAAAAAGCCTAATGAAAAGAGAAGAGAAAGGAAGGAAGTGGCAGAATTGTAGGTCAGCTGGAGAGGAGACATAGCTTCTTTTTACAAACCTGTGAGTTTGTACGAGGAATGTTTGAAAAATGGGGCTCTGTCTCTAATAATGAGAGTACAAGCTTCCAGTGGTTTACTCAGTATCTGCCCTGATAGGCTCTCCTGTTGCCATCATGTTCTTTTTCATCTATTTACCTGTGTATGCATTACCATGTTCACAGTGTAAGCAAAGAGAGACTAAATTTTAGCTCTTCATTGTGGATGAGGAACTCACCACAATATGTATAGAGCAAGACGCTTCTTTGTCTTGCCTCTCCTTGCAACACGTGGAATTAATCTCCTGGCATAAGTAAATGCTGGCAGAAGCAAATGCCTGCCTGCTGCCTGCTAAGCTGCCAACAAGTTTTACAGACTTGGCTGATAGCAGAAGCAGGTTGCTCAAAGAACAAAGAACTAAGAGCACGAAAACTGTGAATCTTCTGTACTGCTGGATTCTCCTGAGTCTCTCAGTGGTTTTGAATATTAATCTCCATTGACATTTATGCAGTTCCTATCACATTCCAGATTCCTGCTGCTATCTGTTGCTGTCCATATCTACTAATGTGCTAGTTCCCTTGAAAGCAGTCACAAATAGTAAGTAACCTTGGCAAGAAAATTAGATCACAAAATTGGGAGGGATGGTAAACTCCACCTTGTGCTTCCTTCTTGCAGGACAGATGTGGTATTGGTACCTTGATAATTTCATGTTCACCTTTAGAGTTCCCTTGTATTCAACTCCAAGCATCTTGAATGGTCGTGCTGCCTACAGCTTCACTCTCACTCCAGTTCATCAGCAGTGAACGCGCTGGTTCATTCACAAACTCTGCCGTAAGCCTACACTAGCAATTGCTTGAACAACCAGCTTGAGATACCCTCTAAATTCAAGCCCAGCTACTGGAGAAACTCTATGCTCAACCTTTGTGATGCTATAATAAACTTATTCAAAAGAGAACTTTTCAGTTTCCCAAAAAAATAAAATACGCAGAAATACCAACTTTCAAATATACAAACAGAAATGGGATTCCATATAGTAAATTGGCCATCCCACAAGTGTTCCCACTGTTAGTGACAACAGCTTTGTAATTTACAGACCATTTCTGACAAAGCAGCTCCAGTTCTGTAATAGGCCGTAATTCAACTGTGGATGGCAGTAAATTAATCTGAAATGCTGACATAATGCTTCTCGTCAGGCCTGTTTAAAGAACGCAAAAGGCAATGAGTGCCTCTGGCAGGCACAGCCCACAGCAGGGCAACTTCCCAGCCTCACTGATTTCCAATTGGACATGTCATTCTGGGTGCCTCCTGTGCACAACCCCCTAAATTCCATAATCTTTATTAGATGATAAAGACAATCTTTGAGCCACATGCTTACTAAAAAATTCTTTCATATTGTGCGGTTGATTTTTTTTTGGCCCTTAGCAAATATAGAACATGTAAACATATCCATAATAACAAAGTCAGAATCACATAAGTATGCTAATTATGGATTTCTCCATTTGCGCTCTGAGAAATTTACAGATTTATAAAAATATTACATGAACCAAAAGTTCATGTAAATATGATGCTTTACATGATTTATATTAACATCTTATCTGTGTATATATAAAACCACAAGTAATTAGAAACACAGCTCAAGGTTACCATTTCTAGTGGATATACATTCAATTAAAATTACTTCAATTTTTCATTTCTAGTTCCTTTTGTGATGCCTTCTGTTTAATTAAGAAACTACCAGGTACCATTCGCTTCTAAAATAGATGTGCCTACAGACTAGTCTGAAAACTAACTGGCCAACATGTATAGAGTGATTGTTATTAATGAAAAGTGGTTTTTTTCATCTCAAATTACAGAAAAGGATTAATCTGGAGCTGAAAGTGACTTAAAAAGAAAATATTCCATAAAGGAAGAAGTACCTTACTTTTTAAAATAAAATATTTTATCTTGACCTGTCTTCCACCTAAGTTAGCACTTACAAAAATAACATTTCCATGGTAACTGTTCTTTTGCTTCATTTTTAGAGATGCTGAGGAACCTCAGCTGCCAGTGATATCAAACAAATCTATGTAAGCTTCACATCCCTGAAATTTATATTGCATATATTTTCCAGTGCGGGTACTCTTTTTTTTCTTCATTCTTTTTCCCTAAACTCAATATCCCTCAAAAGTATTTGGGCTGCGTAATTTAAAGTAATTGCATGCCTAACAGTTTAGAGAGCTGGTAAGCAGAATAAAAACATGCTTACTGCTCAGTGAGAAGCCGAATACAGTTAGGTGTGTATTAGATTTGGAGAATACTACTAGACGTATCTTTGCATCTTCCAAGGCTAAATAGGTGCAGAAATATGTCCTTAACTTTTAGAACAGAGATAGATCCTAATCTAAAAGAACAGCACAGCTATGTGTTAGCTCACCATCATAAACATATTTTTTAATATTATGTCCCATTGCTTGTTTATATAAAGCACCCATTTCCATACAACCTGAGACCAACGAGTGAAAGCACTACCTATGATAGATAGGATATGCATTCCAGCATTTCACTTACAATACAACTGGGAACATGCCAAGAGTTTATGACTCTTGTTTATATTTATTCAAGATATTTTATTCTTGAAAAGGGCTTATGAACTATGAACTTAACTCAGTTCTCACAGCACAACAGAATGCATTTCATAAGTGACAAACAAAACGTGTATTCAAATGTGGATTAAAACTGTAGGTGAGTTGCATGGTGGTCCCAGTAGATATAAGAATACCCAAATGCTCCTAACCTTGGGGAATTAGCTTATCTCTGAGGTAGCTGTCAGAATGTAGACTAGTTTCATTTCTTTGAAAATCCATAGAAAAATGGGGAATGAGAAATTATCTTATATTTGCCAATTAATAAGATATTATCTAATTAATAATGCATATTAATAAGATATTTGCCTGCTTTCCCACTACTGTATTTTCTGTTATAACTTTAAAAATACATTTTTTACTGAGGTGCCTCTGCCCTTTCATCTTCAGGGCTATTACAGAGGGTCATTGCAGATGACCATTCTTCAGTAATAAAACCATATTCTTTAAACCATCTTGATACATAAAAGAGGTACATGTCCTTTAACAGTTCTGTAACTTCCTCCCTACAGCACTGAGACTCATGTAGAGTTGTTCAATATTTTAGATTCATTGGTATTTATAGAGCATAATCTGGATAATCTAAATGAGCAAGTGACCATTACAAAAAAGTTCTAATGGATACGTCTTTTAATTGTGAAACATCTTTTCTTAGATTATGTTTTCTTTTGCTTTCTGCTTCATTTTCATTACTTTTTCTAATGAACTGCAACAGTAATTGAATTTTGGATACCTAAACAGGATGTTAAGAACACATTTTCATGCAGTACTCATCATCCACCTGGCAATCTCAAACAATATTAAACAGGTCTAATTAAACTGCCTGTATGATAGTGTGGTGCTAGTCAGAGAGAGTTTCATTCCTCATTTACAGTTAAGTTAGTTTTATAATGTATTCCTGTTCCAGTATTTAAAAAAAAAAAACAAACGAACCTGACTTCAATTTCTTTTGGTGGTTTTCCTCAATAGCTTCAGTGGCCAGTAGATCGACACACAAGTAAGCTGCACGACATCATTTTACTCTTAGAACACCATGGATGCTCCCAGAAGTAACTCTGAAAGAAGCATTTGACTTGCCTGGCAATGCAAGGGCAGTTCTGGTATTGTCCTGGTGTGGAATGACTGATTCATTCTGCGCAGTTTTTCTCCCTGCTGTTTCCTCCTTCCCTCACCACATCTTCACTTGAACCACTGTGACTCCTTCCCTCCCTCAAAATTCTCTCTCCCCTCCTGCTCACTCCATCACCTATTTTTCCTTTCTCTTTATTCCAGATGATCATCTGCTACTTGGGTCTCTATCTGGAAAGCTACATCTGGTATGAGAGCAGCCAGAGGTGGGCTGGAATCATAACAAACAGTAGAGGGTAGCTAAGTCATAACAAACAACAGATATGACACAGTCAAGAAATTGATTTCACATGTGGCTAATCTGATGACCAATGTCTTCATCCTGCAAGCCTTTGCTACCCACACACCTCTGCTCAACCGATTTCTCCCTGACATAATTCTATAATCTACTACAGATAATAGCTAACAAATAAGAAAAGGAAAAATGCCAGCATATAAGAGTTTTTTAACTCACCAATTTTACAGAACTGGGGTGGAGAGCAATCAGAAAAGTAAGTGGAGAACACTAGAAGGTAGGGGATAGGTGCAGCAGACTGACACTGTAACTTGTGGGAAGATAAAGGTAGAGATTTCTTCATATGGATTGTCAGCAAGCAGATGGAAAGGGTATTTTACTGGATAGGGTCATTAGTGAGCATCAGTGGGTATGACCATAGGCATTCTTCGTTAAAAAGAAGCTTGGGTAGCAGTCAATTCAGAGTGCCAGATATCAGAAATCAGAGCAGTAACACCAAACAGTACAATACAGAATACAAGCATATATGCCCTTCAAAGTGCCCCTGAAAAATCTTTTTATTCTCTAGCTACTTTAAAGACACCTTTACAAAATGAACTGTAAATTTTTAGAAAGGCTGAGGAAGGCTTTTCTACTCCCTGTACAACAAGTGAGTTGTATCACTACTCTTTTCCCCGAAAGACACATGCTAAAATAATGTCCTTCTCTTTCCTCAACTGATAAAATTCTGTGATAATGAAAGATACAGTAAGGAACCTGTAATAGAAGGGAACTCATACAGCAAAATAATGCTGTTGTCAAGATTAT